>ML279833.1:616-50473 GCA_005239495.1 Nicotiana undulata | reverse complement strand
TATATATATAACTATTTTTGTACTCCGAAAATCGTTATGTTTCTATGTGTTGTGTTTGCCTCTATGGATAATCTATTTTGAAAGAGGATCTTTAGTTGTACATACTAGTACTATTTGACGGTACTAACGTCCATTTTGCCGGGGGTGCTACATATTTCAATTGATGTAGGTGACTTTGTAGCTGGTAGCGCGAATCACAGTAACGGTGTCTTCTCCTTCTCCCCAGAGCAGTTTTGGTGAGCCACGCTTCCTCCCGGAGTCATGTGTAGTATTTGTTGTACTTCTTTTGTAAAGGTCACTAACTTTTGAGGTATAGTCGGGGCCTTGTCACCGGCATTTTCATATTTCTCCTCAGTTGTATTTAGAGGATCCGCGGACATGTTGTGGGTGGCGTCGAGTATTTGAATTAACCTAGAAATATTAGTGTGTGGAAATATGTTGTTCATCATATCTATAAAAATTGTAATATTCTTGATATTATGGTTGAAACTGCTAATGAAAACAAAATGAAAGTTAATGAAATATTTATAAAGTATGATTGATAGAATTTATCTCCTCGTTATTTATAAATTAATTTTGGGTAGAATGAAACCTAGCAGTCTTGCTCAATCAGGTTTACTCGGTTGAGCGCCGGTCAGGCTCCTTGGTTTTGGGGCGTGACAAACTTGGTATCAGGGCCTAAGGTTTTAAAGTGTCCTAGGATGTCTCGGAGCCATGTCTAGTAAAACCCTTCTTACCGGTGTGTTGTCGACCACATCTATAATTAGGGGGCTACATGGACATTAGGAATTTCACCCTTCTTTAATACTCCAATCTTGCGATAGAGCACAAGATAGGGAGTTAGTTTTCTCTCCAATCCTTACTCTCAGAATGTGTAATCTTAATACCATAATCCGCAAGTTTGAAGCCATGAGGAGGGATTGATCCCACCATTGAGTCCGAAGGGGATTGCCCAAAGGCTTGTTAAAAGAATGTATTGAGCCCTGGAGGGATTAGTAGAACCTGTCGCTAAAAGGAGTTCCCTTGTCCCTATTGATGTCAGTGCACCACCAAATCCTATAGTATATCGGTATGGTACCAACATATGTTAGGGATATGGATTCAAGGGGCATCGATTAAGTCGTCTCCCTATCAACTTAAGGTCGTTGAGTCATTCACTCCTTGGTGCATCCTCATGAGCAACACCTAGATTCTACTAATTGTGTATGTACGTTTGTAGTGGGTGGGAAGTTCTCAAAAACATGGTCTTGATAAGACACTAAATCACAAAACATTGCATGCATCTACTCTTTGAACGAGATACATTATTTCGCGAATCCACTCCACCACAAATTTTCTTATAAGCAATCTCTTATGACATTGAGCTCTATAATCATGTCCTTGAATGGAGTTGTAACTATAGAATTACTACTTCCCACATGTCTTTCTAAACGCTCAGCATGACTAAACCCGAAGAACTTCTTACCGAATGAATGGATTGACAATTCTCATAATTTTTCCCAAATTAAAAAGATATTTTCGCTCGACCCTTTATTCTTCTCTATTCAAAACCCTAGGCCATTTTCTTCGAGTTTCTGCTTCAGTCTGAATGTTGACATAGTATCATAGTGAAGATCTTGCCTTAGTTCATCACTTTTTTTAGTCTGGTAGTGCCCTCACTCAACTTTGTTGAGACTTTCATTTTCGCCTAGTGATTGGAATTGGCAAGATTTTCATTTGCTTGGCAAGTTCTCCCTCTTCGTTTGCAAGTTATTTTCTGGGTTTGGTCTGCTCAATTACTTTTGGTAACATTTCTAAATCTCCATGGAAGCTAGGGTTTGTCGAGCCTCTATTTTTGTAGCTTGATCATGCTACTTATTCTTGTCATTCATCTTATTCTTGAAGGTTGTCCTTCTTCTAGTTATAAGTAAGATGAGTACTTTGGCTCCTCTTTTGATTTGTTTGATACTTGTTTGAGTGTCTCTGTGTTAATTGCTCTATTTTGCTACGAATCCAACTGATTTTAATGTTAGTACTGGCTCCACTAGCCGTGAGGCTTTTGAGTTTACTGCTATAACCCTCAAGTCCTATTTCTGTTAATTCCTCCCATATACCCGGTATTCCCCTAGTTGTTATCCTATTTTTTCAGTTCCAATTTCGCTGGTTGAAGGAAGATCATAATTGTGTCTTTGGCATCAAGAAATAAAATTTCCTTTGTCATATATAAATCCTTATGTTGCTATGGGACTTGGGATAGAGTTAGGGAAACCTTATGAGCCATTCTCTGTATCTACTCTTTGAATGGGACGTATTACTTATGACCTCTTGAGAAAAAATTGAATCCTATAATAACTTCTTGAATCGAGTCATAATCATACGGTAATACTCCCCACTTGCTTCCCAACATTTTTCAACAAGGAACTACACCTGATGGATTTCTCACACAACCTTCTCAGTTAAATAGATAATCTATGCTCCCTTGTGCCTATGCACGCACGTCGTAAAAGCTTACCTATGTGGTGTCAAGTTCCATGAAAATCATCCCGGAATCGCAATCCTTCTCGAGCCACTCTTTTCTCACTGATGTATATAGCTTCTATGGTTTGAATAGTCACTCTACGCTTGGGAATATCATCATGAAACCTTCTCACTGTCTAGTAACATAAGAGCATGCCTTAACACCTATCATATGACTTCATGTCAATCAAAATGGTCACCGTGTGCATAAGTTCTCTTTGAAAATTGAGATCCTCATATCCCCGTCATAGAAGGATCTTGTGTCGCCATCTTAGTATAACTTCCGTTTCCACTTGAGACATCCCGTAAAAAGTAACTCACTTTGTTCCTAGTATTGTGGTTGTTCGTGACATGGTCTTGTACTATAGTTGGGAAATAATATATCAGAAACATGACAAATGCATAACAAATGTTAATTTCTCTTTACACATCCACAACATGTGTTAATTATGTTCCTCTGTTAGTGAATTCATCGAGCTAGTTTCCCAACACTTTTTAGATAACTAGGAGAGAACGTGTTCTCCTATGTGTCACTATAACATTTCCTTTCTTATAAGGACCCTTACTAGACTTCCCAGCACCTTTGGGGGTTATCATAGCACAACGCCTGCTTTTTATGTTTTTCATGTCTTTCATTAGCATCTGGATACTTCTCAAGTCAATATCCATGGAGAACTCATTATGAACATCTGCAAACCTTCCATGATCATTTTATACTTTCTCATTGGGTTCCATTGCCCTTGGGCACTCGACTTCTACAATCATTGAATTTGTCATTGTCATGTGCGAAGAGTTTTTCTATCCTTTGTATTCCACCTCCATGGTCGGATAGGATTTTTATTTGTTTTTCCCCCCGGAGCATCATTATAACCACTAGAACCCCTCTAACTAATACATGATTTCATCCACATATTAAGATGTCCTAGCTATATGGTTTCACTCGTAGAAGGTTGAGATTAGCCTCTTCCAGGTTTCTGCACATACCATAAACATACTGATTGAGAAGACAAGTTTTTGTATCTTTAGTTAGCTATATGCTTCATTTGTCTAATAATTGATGTCGTCACAAAGATTAACCATGTCAGCGTCATTAGTAGTAATCCTCGTGTCTCTTATCCTATAACCCCTCAGAAGTACTATGCTCAACACTTTAATGGATTCCTAAGTAATTCAAGCCCAACCTTGAACTTCATTGTTTCTCATTGTATTAGATCTATTTTATATTCAAGGTTCAAACGTGTCCAAGAGGAAGTATCACCCTGTGATCACATATGTTTGATAGGTATTTTTATGGTCAATTCATGATCGCACATCTTAGAGTAATTGTTGAAGGTCATCACGGGTTTAGTATGGGTGTTCACGTAGTGATTTAGAATTTAGGAGGGTGAACATGGTATTCTCAATATTTTCCTCTGAAGATGTTATGTGAATAGATAATGAAGGGTTCACAAGCGCATTTCCCATTAGGCTGCACTAAGAGTATGATGTTTCCCCGTAGCTGTTCCTCGTGTATTTTGTGTTTCCATATTTATATATGTCTAAAAAGGTAGTTTGAGATCCTTTGTGTATCATCCGGGTGGAAATTATTGAAGGTGAAGTTAATGGATAGTTAGCTTATGTGAGGTATCTAGTTGTCATCCTTGTTAGATATGTTTGGGGATTGGGATTGTTTCCGTGAATGTGTTATGGCAAAGCCTGTAAGTCGGGGAGGCCACCCTGAAGGCCGAACGTGTGGTGAAAAGAAAAGATTTTCGCTTTATTGTATAACAACTAGTTTCGATTTGAAAGGTACCTTATAGGTGATATGATTTAAAAACAAATGTGCAGTCCATGTTCAAGGGTCATTATGATAATGTAGTGCTTGTAATTCTGAGATTAGTGTTATGGAAACATACATTATGGTGCATTGTCGAGTTGTGGATGAGTTGTTAGGATGGTTTTGGTGGTTCTTTGGCAGGTGGATAGGCCTAGTTACAAAGGAGATGCTGCAAAAATTTCTGAAACATTTGGGACTTAGTCAAAATTTAGGCACTTGATGTAGGCTAGGTAAGAGATATGTTATGTTAGGTGTTTTGGGGCGAACTCTACCTCTCATTTGTGGACGATTGATCCTAAGCAGGGGAGAATGTAAGGCCCCGGAAAAAACTTTGCTAAGTAATTTAGGATTTAGAGGTGCCAGGTAGGCTAATTATAATATTTTATGTGCTATATATATATGATATAATGAATTGGATATGGTAAATAAGTGTATAAGTCATATAATAAGTAATGTGGGGTCCAAGGAGAGGCCTAATGTAAGGCCCCGGAAAACTTCCCTGTGTAATTTAAGGTTTTGTGGTGTAAAGGTAGGTAATACATTGTGCTTCCGGAGTTTTGGTTTGAACAATGCGCTGGGGAGTTGAAATTTTTCGTCGCAGCTCGACCAGGCTTTAGGCAGATAAGGCAAGTCTAAAGCCAGTCCAGACCAGGATTTATGCAGATAAGGCCAGGCTAAAGCCAGGCCAGACCAAGCTTTAGGCAGATAAGGCCAGGCTAAAGTCAGGCCAGACCAGGCGTTAGCCAGGCGACGCCAGGTCTGTGGCCCGGTCCAAAAGCTTGGACTATCCTTTTTATAATCTTTAAACCCGACCCCAGACCCACATAAAAGCCATTTCTCATCATTTTAAGCTTATTTTCTGATAATTTAGAGTGAGAAAAGAGAGGGTTCTATAGAGAAGATCCCAATTCCATCAAATTGATCCTCCATCACCACTCAAAGCTTGGAACTAATCAAATAGGACACCAATTTCTTCACTCTAAGAGGTAAGTCTCTACCACACCACCTTTTAAAATTCAATGATTAGCTGAAAAGGGCTATTAGAAGATAGTCCATGGAGATAAGGAAAGGGATCTTGCATGCATAAGGTTGTAGAGTATGGGTGGGAAAATGAAAGCAATGATAGAAAGAAAAGGGGGATGGGACCTTAGACTACTCCTAATTGTAGGTGTAATGCTCAAACAAGCTAAGACTGTGAATATCTTCTTAATTTGTGTTCAATTGTGTTTTATCTCAAAATAGATTGAGGTTGCTAGGGATTCTAGATTATTATAGAGTCTAGACGAGCGCAATTAAGGTATGTTGGCTAAACTTCCTCCTTCGGAATGAAATTCCATAATGTTTTCCAAAGGTTTAAGTAAAATCGGCTCGAAATTCCTAATTTCTATATTCTGGGTTATCCTGTATGAACTTACAAACTTGATTATTTCGAATGAGCTTATTATCGAAAGATAGAGATTTAAAGTATGGGTTTTTTATTAAAATGGTATGTATTTGAGTCGTATTCTAAATGAGAACTAGTATACCAATTGGGTGAGGAAAATTCGATATGCTTGATACTCCTACTTGTTCCAACATATAACTAATGACTTGATGGAATATGTCTCGTTATTGATAATCTATAAACAGTAATTCAAGGATAATTTGTGTACTACTTGTTTATGACTTTGATGTGTGTTCCCATTGTTGGTCGGTATACCTCTTTCTTTGTGAAGGACCCTTTGTGTTAAAGGTTCCCTTATTGACGCACTTGAGGTATATGATTTCTGGATGTTCTATATGTTGTTATTTTGTGGGGATCCTTGAAATTAAGTGAAGTGAAAGTATGAAATATAAGCAAAGTGCGGTCATCGTGCCATGAATAATAAAACTTGTGAAAGGCCCAAGAGCCAAGAAAATGTTGCTATTGTGAGAGATTGAAATTGCTAACAAAGATTTTGTTCAATGTGAACGATTCTGAGATGGATACATTTATACATATGTGTTACCTTTGTGTGCAAACTAACTAAAAATGTGTTTGGGAGTATCATTAGCAAAACCGAGGAATGGGTTATAAGGACCACACTTGAAACTACACGTGTCGGTGTAAGGGTGGATGGTGATTGATGATTGTTCCCCTAAATTTGGATGAAATTGGTTCCTCTGAATTGGAAAATGAAAGAGACCAACCCACACGGCATATGTGGGAAGGCGGCTTAGCTGATCGGGTTGAGATTAGACTCCATGTTACGCACATGGTGGTACTACTCATGTAACAACTTTCTTTCACATCATATGTCAAACCACATCGTCCGTGGGGAGATGGCCTAGCCGATCTGGCGTGATCGGACGCCGTACTATCAAAGACGGTGGAATATCGGTGCTAATGATCTCCTAGCCAAATGTTTATGTTCACACACACACACACACACACATATATATATATATATATATATATAAACTATTTTTGTACTCTGAAAAGAGTTATGTTTCAATTGGTTAGTTGAATATTTGTCACGACCCGAAATCCCACCTTTCAGACCGTGACTGCGTCTAACGTTGAACCCGCTAGACAAGCCAACGTATACTACACATTAACATCTTTCAAATCAATTCAACAGTAGTAAAATTGATACCCTTCAAATCTGAACTGAAATAACCAACATACTCCATAGCTTTAACAGCGGAAATGTAATAGAAATTCAAAATGAAAAGTGAAATAGTAAAATACACAAAGTCGCATACCCAAAACCAGGGTGTCACAACTTCACGGACTATCTAAACGGAGTGCTAAATACATAGTCTAAAAAGAAATATATAATTGTCTTGAAATTAGGAGAAAAAGTAAGACAATAAGGAATCCAAATACAGGAGAGACACCAAGGCCCACGAACGCCAGCGGTATACCTTGAAGCTCTGGGTGGAATGAAGGTGACTCCCTCAATGCGGTCCACTGGGTCCAGATGCGGGATCTGCACAACATTAAGAAATGCAGTGTAGCATCAGTACAACCGACCCCATGTACTGAGTAAGTGTCGAGCCTAACCTCGGGCGAAGTAGTGACGAGGCTAGACTTGAAAATCACAATAACATGTCCTATTCTACAGCAGGTAACAGGGATAATACAAGGCAGGAGCTAAGCAGACAAGTAAGGGATACAGGAGCAGTAAAGGGGAACAAGTGAAATGAAGCAGTCGAATTGACAGATAGAAGTACACAAGGGAGGCAATCTAACACAATATCCAACGAAACAAATACAAGTACCAGAAATTTAACCAATGGCACGGCATCACCCTTCGTGCTTTTACTCTCTTCCTCACAATGCAATGTACAATGTATCATGGCACGACATTAACCTTCGTGCTTATAATCAATAAAAGTCATGGCACGACATTAACCTTCGTGCTTATAATCAATATGAATCATGGCACGGCATCACCCTTCGTGCTTTACACTCTTCCTCACTATGCAATGTAATCAAATATCATGGCACGACATCACCCTTCGTGCTTTACACTCTTCCTCACAATGCAATGTACAATGTATCATGGCACGACATTAACTTTCGTGCTTATAATCAATAAAGTCATGACACGACATTTACCTTCGTGCTTATAATCAATAAAATCATGGCACGGCATCACCCTTCGTGCTTTACACTCTTCCTCACTATGCAATGAAATCAAGTATCATGACACGGCATCACCCTTCGTGCTTTACACTCTTCCTCACCAAACAATAACAGATAAATGGCAAGGAGTACAGCATAGTGGAAATAAGCAATTCAGAACACCCGGCAAGGGGGAAACATCAAGTAGTAACTCAAGAAATGCCCGGCAAGGGTCTCAGCTATAACCAATCACCTCAATCGCATACTCTACACTTGGATTATCATTCATATCAACACTCCTCAAACTCAACAGCCAGTACTTTCAATCAAGAATAAATTACCCAGTAAAGACAATCTCATAATATGCTAAACATGGAAGAAATACGTCGATTTCTATCAAAATAGACTCACAGGCATGCTTGACACACATTTCATAGGTAATCGTCACCTAACCTTTGCAATGAACATGATAATCACTTAGCACATAGAAAATAATACATATTCCCTCACCAAAGTTAGGCAAGACACTTACCTCGGTCCAAAGTATAGCAATCAACCCTCTAAGACCGTCTTTCCTTTATAATACGACTCCGAAACAACGATATCTAGGCATAATTAATTCAATAATATCAATAAAAACTCAATAACACAATCCCATAGCCTAGATATAGTTTCTAGCATTCTTCAAAATTTACTGAAATTCGACCCCGGGCCTGCTTGGTCCAAACTTGAGGTTCGGACAAAAACCCAATCACCCATAACCCCACGAGTTAAAATATATAATTTGTTTTAAAATACGACCCCAAATTGAGGTTGAATCACCCAAATTTCCCAAAAACCTAACTCTACCAAAAACCCCTAAATTCTACTTAGATTTCATGTTTTTAGGCCTAGAATCTAGTGTTTGATGAAGAAAAGTGTAAGAAAACGGAGTTGGAATCACTTACCTATGGAGTTATGGCAATGGAGGTCCTCAAAATCGCCTAAGGGAGGATTGGGGAAGAAGAATAGGGTGAAAAATAAGAAAAATCCCGTAATGGGTCTGTTTTGGACTTAAGAAAATCACTGGACGAAATTGCACTCTACGATCGCAGAAGGAAGGGCGCGATCACAGAAGAGAAGTTGGGCGACCCTATGCAATCGCAGACCTAGCGGACTTGACCTTCTGCTATCGCAGACTAGCTATGTGACCGCAGTGCAACTGCCCCAGCTCCCACCCCAGACCGCATACACACTATGCGATCGCGGAACTAACTATGCGATCACATAGTGCCACAGAACCTCCCCCACCTTACTACACTATGCGATCGCGACTCAGCCTATGCGATCGCATAGAGTTAAACACCAGACACCATAATTTAACTCCAACACCAGATGTTTACACTTTAACTCACCCCGTTAGCTACCCAAAACTCACCCGAGCCCTCGGGTCTCAAAACCAAAAACACACACGACTCTCAAAACATCCTAGGGACTTGTTCAAGCTTTTAAATCATCAAAATATCATCAAATTCGTCAAATTAAACCTCAAAACTCTTAGAATTTCTCAAAATTTCATAAAGCTTAACTTTTTTCCAATTTTGATCCGAACACGTCATCTCAAGTCCGTTTTACACCAAATTTCACAGATAAGTCACATAACATATAATAAACCTGTTCCGGGCTCCGAAACCATAATACGGGCCCGGTAACACGGTTTTCACATAATTATTCATTTCTAAAATCCTTTATTATTTTCAGAAAATAATTTTCTTTAAAACTTCATTCAATTGTTCGGGTCCATAATACGGGACCGTCAAATCACGGGTCTGGGTCCGTTTACCAAAAATGTTAATCAAAGTCAACTTTATTCAATTGTTCAATTCAAAAATTCCATTTTCATCAAATTTTCACATAGAAGCTTCCCGGCTACATGCCTGGGTTGTGCACGCATATCGAGGTGAGATTAACAGAGGCTTTCGGGGCCTCGGAACACAGATTTAACTAGAATTACTTAGGATGACCTTTTGGGTCATCACAATATTGTTGGTTGTGACTTGTTGTTTTTATGTGTTGTGTTTGCCTCTATGGATAATCTATTTTGAAAGAGGAGTTTTAGTTGTACATACTAGTACTATTCGACGGTACTAACGTCCCTATTGCCGGGGGAACTACATCTTTCAATGGATGTAGGTGACTTTGTAGCTGGTAGCGCGAATCGCAGGTAACGTTGTCTTCTCCTTCTCCCCACAGTTGTTTTGGTGAGCCTCGCTTCCTCCCGGGGTCATGTGTAGTATTTGTTGTACTTATTTTGTAAAAGTCACTAAATTTTGAGGTATAGTCGGGGCCTTGCCACCGGCATTTTCATATTTCTCCTCAGTTGTATTTAGAGGCTCCGTAGACAGGTTGTGGGTGGCGTTGATTATTGGAATTATACTAAAAATATTAGTGTTTGGAAAATATGTTGTTCATCATATCTATAAAAATTGTAATATTCTGGATATTATGGTTGAAACTGCTAATGAAAACAAAATGGAAGATAATGAAATAGTTATAAAGTATGATTGATAGAATTCTTGCTCAGTCAGGTTTACTCGGTTGAGCGTCGGTCGCGCTCCTTGGTTTTTGGGCGTGACAAGTAAGAATCCCAAAATTATACGGCCAATCAATTAAGGAAGAGATGACCAACTAAATAAGGAAATAAACAAGTCATGTGCACACATATTTAACAGGGCAACATAATAGGAAATAATCAGTAAGAATCTTAAAGATATAACTGGTTTCACGAAAAGAATTACCCAAATCATAAATAAAAATTAAACTAAGACCTCTTAGAAATATATAACTTAGCCAGAAAAGCAGGTTTGAACCCCAGCAGAGATTAATTAGGGCAAAAACCACAAAAATATTGGATTTGACAAGGAAAATGTTTAAGTTCAAAAGATAGAGTAAAGTAATACAACTGGTATCAAAAATATCGAAATAGAAGTTGAAGAAAACCAGTACATCATAGAATCGACTAGGGTTTGAACACCCGTATGAAAATCAGTCAAAACGATGGAGAAACAAATATCTAAACGTTGAGAACTCAGAAAATCTTTGAAAAACAGTTTGGGATGAACCCTAGCTTAGGAAGAGTGATAAAAAGTCAGAATAGTTAATTAAACAAGAAATTTTTAAAGGAAAATACATAATTGTGCTCGAATCATCCCCATATCTATACAGATCTGAGAAGGATCGATAGTAACGGACTAGGGATTTCATAAAAGTAGTAGAAATGAGAGAATAGGTCAAGAACCCATAGATTCGTAACAAAATATAAGGAGAAATTCTTACTCACAAAAAGAAAATGGTCTCAGACACGCAAGTTTCAACCAGAACCCATTGGGTTTCCTTGAGATTTCCTCAAGGATCAAAGAAATCAAAGAGCCATGGCGTGTAGAAGACCAAGTCTGATCGAAGAAGGTGTAGAAGCACCATAGGAGGGGTTCTCGCCGGTGACGGCGTTTAGAATTAGGGTTAGGTCGAGAGAGAGTTTGAGAGACGCGGGAGATGATGACGGTGGGGGCTAGTGAAGAATGAAATGGTTTGGGGGTTAGGTTTAGGATTAATTAAGGAAAGGGGTTTGTGAATCGTTGATATTTTAGATCAACAGTCACGATTAAACAGGGTATTGGGTTGGGCAGGTATATATTTGGGCATGAGGAGTTTTGGGCCAACATTTGGGTTGGTATTAGAGGGGTTTTCGGGCTGGTTTGAGGGTAGGTCTAAAAATAAAAGGGTTTATTTATTAAATACCCAAATAATTAATAAAAGTAATTTATAAAATAGTTAACAAATTATAAAAAATATTTTTCATGCATAGAACTGTTTTAAAATAATTACTGAATATTTTAAAAATACAATGAGCCATTTTCTGGTAAAATATACAATAATGTACGCATGGGCTATAATTGCAACGTTATTGCAATTGTAACCAAAAAGTATAAATCCGGCCATTTGTGAAACATTTGAACTTAACATGAATATAAATAGCAAAATTAAATTATGAAATGTGATAAAGTCATTTGTGATGCAATTTTGTAATTGTTTATATAAATAAAATACTGGAATAAATTAATTTAAAATGTAGAAATAATGGAAAAATATCAACTGATGTTAATGCATAGTTTTAATAGTATATGCATTTGTCAGATGTCGGCGGTCGCGTGATTTTGGATCGTGACAAACTTGGTGTGATGACCCAAAGTGGTAATTTGAGGAATTAAGACTTTATTCCTGGCTTATTATCCTAAAACTGATTAATTTTAATTACCTCGAATTTTGTGCACAATCCGGGCGTGAAACCGGAAAGTTTTTAAGTAAAAATATGAGAAAAACAGTAAATTTTAGAGTTAAATTTGGTTTTAGTTGAATTTGGTCAATATTTTGAGTAAACAGACCTAGAATTTGTATTTCGATGATCCCTGGAGGTCTGCAACAAAATATGAGACTTGGACGTATGCCGGGAATCGAATTCCGAGGTCCCTAACCTTATAAAATAAATTTTGAAGAAAATTGTTATACTGAAAGTTTAAAGGAAATAAAGAAATTATTATTGTTTGAACTCATTGGTATCGGGTCCATATTTTAGTTTCGGATCCCGGTACATGTTTGTTATAATGTGAAAGTTGTACTTGTGAAATTTGATGAGAATCATAATTGATTTGACGTGATTTGGACGTCCGGATGAGAAATTGTGAAATTTGAGTGTTCTTGAGGAAAATCTTGATTTTGGGGTGGAATTTGTAAATTATGATGTTATTCTAATGATATGATCGCATGAGCAAGTCCGTATGATATTTTTAGACTTGCGTGCATGTTTGGTTTGGAGTGTTTTGACACTTAGAAAAAAATAACTGGAATTTAAAAGGTTGCAGGTTCAGCTCTCTGAACCTGAAGGCGTGGAAGCGTTTAAAATTTCCCTACTGCGAACCAGGTTCCACTGCAGCGCCCTTATTCCACTAACAGCGGTGGGCAGGAACCAAGTTCCGCTGTAGCGCCCATTATTCTGCTGACAGCGGTGGGCAGGGACCCAGTTCCGCTGCAGCGCCCAATTTTCCGCTGACAGCGTTGGGCAGGGACCTGGTGCGCATATAAATACGAGACTTTTAGTTATTTTACCACTTTTTAATAATAATAAAACCCTAGAAGAAAATAGGCGATTTTCCAAAAAAAACAATCTCCCCCAAATCATTGGTAAGTGATTTCTAACTCATCTCTTTCAATCCTTAATTACTTTTTATAAGATTTTAACCTAGAATCTAGAAAATTTCATGGTAGAGTTAGGGATTTTTGGGGAGACATAGGAAACCCATGATTTTTCAATAAAGTTAATTTCTTTAACAATAATTAATGATATTATACTCAATTATGATTAGATACGAGTGAATTGCAGGCAAGTTATAAAGGAAAAGTTGTGATTGAGCAGTAAGTGGCCTGCTGAATTGCATGTGTGTGGTGTATAGGTGAGGTGACGAGTATATATGTACCACCACATTTCCTTTTTAGCATGATCCCTTCCCTATCCCTAATTATTTGATTACTAATTTTGTTTTTTGCATGATTTCTATATCTCCGTGTCTACTTGTTTTTCATCAAGTTGTTAAGCGGTGTTTTATGGAATTGGAAAGTATTAGATGTTATCCTGGATTCGTTGTGATATATGAAAGGTTAAGTTGGTTGACAGTGTTCTACTAAATCTATAAATTCCGATTGGTTTCATTGTGAAATGATGAGTGACGAGGTTCATGAGTAACACAACTATCTGATTACAATTGTGAGAAAAAATTATTGTTATGAAAGGCAGTATTGTGAAATTGTTTATGAATAAAGTTATTAAATTGGCTGGTGGGAGTGGGTTGCACGCCGCAACAAGGAATGATAAGGGTGAACAGGTGGGATCGGTTTGCACGCCGCAACAAGAGGATAAGGGTGATATATATAGGGAGGAGGAATAAGGGAGGACAGGTGGGAGCGGGTTGCGCGTCGCAACAAGGATCATTAAGGGAGAACATTTATGATTTACTGATTTTAAACACAAGGACTAGAAAACTTTCTATTTTACTCTACTGTTTATCTCATATTTGATACCTATGGTTATTTTAAAAGTGAAATTCGAAGTGTGGAAACCTATGTGAGAATTGGTTATTTTAAAAGTGAAATTCGAAGTGTGGAAACCTATGGGATCGGGTTGCACGCCGCAACAAGAGGATAAGCTTATTCATTTATCTTATTACTTCAGTTTATTACCTTGTTTAGTTTAGAAGTATTTTCCAGCTTTATGTTACAATATGCACAGGTTATGTTATAAAACGCCCCGCCGTAACCTCGTCACTACTTCGTCGAGGTTAGGCTCGACACTTACTTAGTACATGGGGTCGTTTGTACCGATACTATACTCTGCACTCTTTTATGCAGATCTAGGTACTGGTCAAAGCAGATCATTTGAACATAGTTGAGCAACATTATCACGGAGACATGAGGTAGATCTACTGGCGTCCGTAGATTCCTGGAGTCTTCTCTTATTTTACTTAGATACTGTTTTTAGTTCATTCAAAAATAGAAGTACATTTCCTTTCAGTCCATTTATTTGTAGTACTCTATAGTAGTTCGTAAAATTGTGACACCAGACCCTGGGGTAGTTATAGTTATTATTATTAGATCGTGGTTCGTTTATTATTATTTCAAATATTATTTATGACATTAGTTGTTGGGGAGTATTAGATCAATCATTTATTTTAAATTGTCTATTTATGTTTAGGTAAATATACAAATGAAAAGGTTAATTAATTTCTAACATTGGTTTGCCTAGCAAGTGTGGTGTTAGGCGCCATCACGATCCCGAGGGTTGGGAATTTTGGTCGTGACACTTGGTATCAGAGCACTAGGTTCTAAGTCGAGTCCTAGGAAGTCTATGGAGCTATGTCAAGTAGAGTCCCTCTTATCGGTGTGTCGCCGATCACACTTGTATCGGGGAGGCTAGAAGGACATTTAGGGAGTTTAAAATTCTTCTTACTCTAGACCGTGTGTTGTGCCTGAAGCAAGAGACATGGTCCTCGGGCGTATTGACTTCCTGGCGTGGTAGATAGAGAAGTCACGAGCACAAAGCTTATGTTTAAGACATTACACATGCTACTTGAAAACTATATAGGAAGTATAAGACTCTCCATGAATGAAATGATTGTGTAAGGTCGAAAACATATTTTCAAAAAGATAATACAGTCAAGATGTAAAACTATGGTGAGTGAGACTCAATGAAAAGAAAATGAGGCGATGATGTCAGTTGGTACCTACTCTCTAAGACTAGGTAGTCTAACACTTACGAATAACTTATTTGTAATGACTCGGCCGATCATTTTGAGTATTTTAGCCTCGTTCCCCATTTAGTGTTTATTCTATGTTCATTTGTTGTCATGTGACTTGTCTGAGTGGTTTGCTTGGTTGTGGGGATGTTTCAGAATAAGTTGGGACATTTAGTACCAGGGTTGGAAGCTTAAGTTGAAAGAGTTGCCCGGATGTTGACTTATGAGTAAATACCTCCGGAATGGAGTATTGATGGTTATGTTAGCTTCGTGTGGTAATTTTAGAATTAGGAGTATGTCCGGATAGTAATTTGGAGGTTCGCAAGTCATTTTCACTTTAATTGGCGAAAGTTAAGATAATTGAAGTTTTGAAAGTTGAGTAGTTTGACCGAGAGTTTACATTGTTGATACCAGGCTCATATTTTGATTATGGAAGATGGAATAGGTCCTTTGTTTCATTTATGAGTGTGCAAAATTTGATGTCAATTGGAGTTTGCTTTATAGAGTTCGGCATCGATTGTTAGAGTTGGAAATCTATTTGTTTCAATAGGCTTGACTTGGGGTGTGATTTGTGTTCTTGATGTTGTTTGACGTAATTTGAGGTTTTTCCTAAGTTAGTATTATGTTTTGGCCTCTGATCTCGTCCAAGCCACACCTCTATTAGAGGTTGTGAAACAATTGGAGCAATAATAGTACCAACAAGGAGTCGGGGTCGATTTTCAACAGGGAGCTATGAATGGGATTTAGGAGTATATATTCGAGTGAATGAGCTTTGGTTATCTCAGATTACACTTCCACGGAAGTTGGTTTGTATCTAAATCTATTTGAAACTAAGGATGACAACTAAGAATTAAACCTAGAAAATTGTTTTTGCTTGTTTTTCAAATGGTAAAAAGGCCTAGGGCTATGACATTCACCTAGGTGTTCGCTTAATGGGTTGTAAGCCTTAAAGCTTGTTTTACTTGTCGAGGTTGTTTATAGATATCAAGAATCAAGTACCCACCCAATACCTCTCGCTCAGAGACTGATTTTTCCCAGTTTGGCTTTCTCAAGTCCAAATGAATATTGAACAAAGCACTTGATAATAAGCTCAAGTCGGGTTTAACTATCTCTAAATTCAATATTTCAATTGGGTTTATCAATCTCTCGATTGACCTAATTCATTGATATCCTAGACTATGTCTCTCTTTCTCAAGAAGAGACCAAGTCAATTTGGCATGAAATAATGTTTGCAACTATAAAATCTTCAACTAAAAGCAAGAACATGGCTAGATAATCAACACCCAACCATAAACAAGCAATAAATCAAACACCCAATAAGTTTACACATTAGGGTTGGGTCACGACCCTAGTTAAAATCTAGCTACTGATGCTTAAGTTAGAATATAAAGAAGAACATGAAGTGATAATTAAACCCATATTAATCATTGAAATGATAAAACTAATATTGAAAAGGCTCAAAATGGCTAAAATAACTAAAAGAAGCAAAGTAACCGGTTGTTGGATGTCAAAAGGTACATAAGTTAACCTAAAAATGTGAAACTATTCTATTTATACAATCTTGGAATTTTCAAACAAAATTGCCCTTTTCGGAGATTCTACAGCCGCACAATTCCATGTGCGATCCGCACTTCTTCTGGCTTAGCAGGATTGGACTTTTGCGGCCGCACAATTCTTAACTACATCCGTATCTCTATATTTATGCGGTCCACAAATTTCTGAGTGCATCCGCACTTGGCTCTTTTGCGGACCGCATAAATGCAACTACCTCCACATAGCTTATCTTCTATGGCCGCACAATAATTGTGCGATACGCACTTCCGTGGACTTTGAATTGCATGTTCTCTGAACCTTCGGTCTTTCCTTTCTTCTACGGCCGCACATTTCATGTGCGGACAACACTTCTCACGGGTCTCTGCTGGATTTTCTTCATAATCTTCGGTCCGCACTTTAGAGCTTCTGGCCTGTTTTTGTCCTTAGTTCAATTTAATAATTCTTGAGTTGGATTTCATCTTTTACCCTAATTTTCCACCATTCCTACATTAAATCATATTTATCGATTTTCGGGAACACAATTAATTGCGTCTGGAGTAAAACGAAAGTAAAAAGGTGCTAATAAGTAGCCAAAATCCCCACTCATCAACTCCCATAAAGTTAAGCTTTTTCTTGTCCTCAAGCAAATAAAGAAATTCCCACCTCCTCAAGTTAAGAGCTATTCCAGCCAATTAATTATGCATCAATGTAACGACCCGACCGTTCGTTTTGAGATCCAGCACATCGTTCAGCAGTTGGGAGTCATGAACAGCTCCATTTCGGGTATTGTGACTTCTGTGTATGGTAAGAGTTGAAATTCAGGAGGTTCAGAGTTAAATTGAAAGGAACATTTTCATTTCTGAAGCCTTAAGTTGAAGAAATTGAGTAAGACTAGAATTTTGAGTAAACGACATCGGAATAAGAATTCGAAGGTTCCAGCAGGTTCGTATGATGATTTCAGACTTGGGCGTATGTCCGGAACGGGTATTGGATAACTCGGGAGTGTTTCGGCGTATATTGTGGAAGTCAGCATTTTCAAGGAATTTCCTAAAGTTTGGCTTGAAGAGCATTTCAGAAATATTGATGTCCGTTTGGGATTCCGAGTTTGGGAATAGCTTCGTATGGTGATTCTGGAGTTGAGAGCGCGATCGGAATTGAATTCGGATACCCGGAAGTCAATTTAAGCTCATTTGGCTAAAGATGGAAATTTGAAGGTTTTTGAGAAAATACGACCGAAAGTGGAAATTTTGATATCGGGGTCGGAATGCGATTCCGAAAGTTGGAGCAGGTCCGTAATGTCGAATGTGACTCGTGTGCAAAATTTTGGGTCAATCGTACGTGATTTGATAGGTTTCGGCATCAGATCTAGTTTTTGGCTACAACAGTGTTCTACGCGATCGCGGGGAATTGGTCGCGATCGCGGTGAGTAAAATGTTAGAAACGGGCCAGTGAATCGCGATCGTGGAAAGCCTTTTGCGATCGTGTAGTGTAAATGTTCTTCTGCATTGACTCGACTTCGGAGGCTCATATCTCACAATCTATAAGGAATTTTGAGATGGTATAAAATTAAAGTTGTAGCCCTTTGTGTCTAGTTTCTAGAAATGTAAACCATTCATAACTTGGATTTGTGTACAAAGAGTTATGGCTTTTACACTACAGAGTGTGCAGGAAGATGAAGAAGAAAGTTGTGTTGCACATGGGCTGAATTTGCCAGATTATATCTAGAAATCTATAAGGAATTGGCAGATGCCCAACACATGAAATGTGTAGATCTTTGAGTCTAGTTATCAGAACATTTAACCATTTGTCTCTTGGAGTTTTGTGTGAAACGTTATGACTATTCTACTGGAGGCTGTCCGGGGAGGCTGGGCAATTGTTCTCCGCGATCGCGAAGAGCAAATTTTGGGCTGGAAACATTGTTCTCCGTGGTCGCGAAGCATTTTCCGCGATCACGATGATTAAATACCTGGGCATAATGATATTTTAGCGGGTTTAGCTCATTTTTCTTCATTTCTTCATGACTATGGGCGGATTTTGAGAGAATTTCAAGGAATATTTCAACCAAGCTTCAGAGGTAAGATCATTCTATTTATTTCCAAGTTAAATACAAGATTATATCATGGATTAGAACATGAAAATTAGGGAAATTCTTTTGAAAAATTAGTATTTTGAAGAAAACCTAGAAATTTGGAAATTTGGATTTTAGCCACGAATTTAGCATGAATAATTGAGTAAAATGTGTTATTGAATTAGTAAAGCTTCGGGCAGGGATTTTCTTCAAGAAATTTCGAAGTCCGGGCACGTGGGCCCGAGGGCATTTTGGTCATTTCATAGTGTCGGGCTGAGGAACTTTGTAATTTGA
Source organism: Nicotiana undulata (assembly GCA_005239495.1). NCBI lineage: Eukaryota > Viridiplantae > Streptophyta > Magnoliopsida > Solanales > Solanaceae > Nicotiana > Nicotiana undulata. The sequence goes on along the minus strand of ML279833.1, from coordinate 31,355 downwards.
ATTGGCTATGATTTATTGAGTATAGTTTCATTGAATTACTATTATTTGGATAGTTTGGGAGAGTTGCGCATCCATTTTGGTCATCGTAGAGTCTTGGAAGCTAGTGATGAATCTTCGGAGCGAGGTGAGTCTCCTTTCTAACCTTGTAAGAGGGAATTGTCCCCTCAGGTGTTCTACATGCTACATGTAATTGTTTGCTGGGGCTACGTACGTACCAAGTGACGAGAATCCGTACGTAGCAGCTACTATTGTTATTTCCGGGTAGTTAGGCCCCACATCATGCCATGTATACTTCTTATAATGAAAAATATGTATGTTATAATATCCTGTTATGTGGCCCTATCAGTCTCCCCAGAATTTCAGTTGTAGCAGATGGCCCTATCAGTCTCCCCAGAATGGTGTTCTGCACTTAGCGTGCTTGTGACCAGTATTCAGTAATTAGTAATAGTGAGCAATTCGGCTCCGTGTATATATTTCCTTGTGTTTTACTTCATAATTCTCTGCGGAAAGTTCATATTAGTTGAAGTCCCTTCCGGGGTCATTTCCTTATGTGTCGTGTTCGAAATTGTGGCCTATTGACGTAGTGTGGCATCGTGTAAGGCTAATGATTGTGTTTGGGGTGATTGGTTGTCTGAGTAGTTCATACTGGGTGAGACAAAATTTATAAATCTGGGATCGGTGTGATAAGACTATGCAAGTACATTACAGGGGAATAACCATTATTTGTTGTAATGAGATCATGATCTTAGTCAGGAGAAAGGATTTCAATGTTTTAAAGCTAACTCTGCAGTTGGTTAGGAATTTCTACACATTTCCTCTGTTGTGGTGGTATCGACAGCATTATTGCAGAATGTATGTCGGTATCTTATAAGGTGCTTTGAGAGCATCAAATTCGTAGAATTCTGGCTATTAAGGTTCAGGGAGCGCCATGGTACTCAGATGATGAATTATGCGGTGTATGGTGCTGATTCAACAAAGATACACAGTTGTGTTCTGGTGCCTCGTATGGTAGTTGATGCAATGTTCACATATTAGAAACAGGCATGGCAGAGAATTTCGAGTGTTGGAACTAGGGTCTGAGTTTATTATATGGATAAACGGGAATATCTTAAGATTTTATCAAGCTAATGTGCTCAACTGGGTTGTGGTAGCACGGGCAGGTGCCCGAGATGTTAAATAGTGATTTCAGATAATTCTGGGGCAGTTCTTGACACGTTCGAGGATGAAAGTCTGTTTAAGTGGGGGAGAATGTAACGACCCGACCGTTCGTTTTGAGATCCAGCGCATCATTCAGTAGTTAGTAGTCATGAAAAACTCCATTTCGGGTATTGAGACTTCTGTGTATGGTCAGAGTTGAAATTCAGGAGGTTCGAAGTTAAATTGAAAGGAAAATTGTCATTTCGGAAGCCTTAAGTTGAAGAAATTGAGTAAGACTAGAATTTTGAGTAAACGAGCTAGGAATAAGGATTCGAAGGTTCCAGCAGGTTCGTATGATGATTTCAGACTTGGGCGTTTGTCCGGAACGGGTATTGGATAACTCGTGAGTGTTTCGGCGTATATTGTGGAAGTCAGCATTTTCAAGGAATTTCCTAAAGTTTGGCTTAAAGAGAATTTCAGAGATATTGATGTCCATTTGGGATTCCGAGTCTGGAAATAGCTTTGTATGGTAATTCTTGAGTTGGGATCGCGATCGGAAGTGAATTCGGATACCGGGAAGTCAATTTAAGGTCATTTGGCTAAAGATGGAAATTTGAAAGTTTTTGAGAAAATCCGACCGGAAGTGGAAATTTTGATATCGAGGTCGGAATGCGATTCCGAAAGTTGGAGCAGGTCCGTAATGTCGAATGTGACTCGTGTGCAAAATTTGGGGTCAATCGAACGTGATTTAATAGGTTTCTCCATCGGATGTGAAAGTTAGAAATTTCAAAGTTCATAAAGTTGGATTCTTGTGCGATTCGTGTTTTCAGCGTTGTTTGATGTGATTTGAGGCCTCGACTAAGTCCGTGATATGATTCCAGACTTGTTGGTACGTTCGAACGAGGTCCCGAGGGGCCAGTGTTGGTTACAAGAGTGTTGTACGCGATCACGGGGAATTGGTCGCGATCGCGGGGAATTGGTCGCGATCGCGGGGAATTGGTCGCGATCGCGGTGAGTAAAATGTGAGAAACGGGCCAGTGAATCACGACCGCGGAAAGCCTTTCACTATCGCGTAGAGTAAATGTTCTGCTGCACTGACTCGACTTCGGAGGCTCATATCTCACAATCTATAAGGCATTTTGAGATGGTATAAAAATGAAAGTTTTATCCCTTTGTGTCTAGTTTCTAGAAATTTAAACAATTCATGATTTGGATTTGTGTACAAAGAACTATGGCTGTTACACTACAGGGTGTCCGGGAAGATGAAGAAGAAAGTTGTGTTGCACATGGGCTGACTTTGCCAGATTATTTCTAGAAATCTATGATGACCAAAACATGAAAGTTGTAGATCTTTGAGTCTAGTTTACAGAACATTTAACCATTTGTAGAAAAGTTATGACTATTCTACTGGAGGCTATCCGGGCAGGCTGGGCAATTGTTCACCGCGATCGCGAAGAGCAAATTTTGGGCTGAAAACATTGTTCTCCGCGATCGCGAAGCATTTTCTGCGATCGCGATGAGTAAATACCTGGGTAGAACGATATTTTAGCGGGTTTAGCTCATTTTTCTTCATTTCTTCATGACTATGGGCGGATTTTGAGAGCATTTCAAGGAAGATTTCGACCAAGCTTCAGATTTATTTCCAAGTTAAATACAAGATTATATCATGTATTAGAACATGAAAATTAGGGAAAAATTGTGGAAAAATTAGTATTTTGAAGAAAACCTAGAAATTTGAAAATTTGGATTTTAACCACGAATTTAGCATGAATAATTGAGTAAAATGAGTTATTGAATTAGTACGGGTAGGGATTTTCTTCATGAAATTTTGAAGTCTGGGCACGTGGGCCCGAGGGCATTTTGGTCATTTCATAGAGTCGGGCTGAGGAACTTTGTAATTTGAATTGCCTACGATTTATTGAGTATAGTTTCATTGAATTATCATTATTTGGATAGTTTAGGAGCTTTGCGCATCCATTTTAGTCGTCGTAAAGGCTTGGAAGCCGGTGATGAATCTTCGGAGCGGCTACTATTGTTATGTTCGGGTAGTTAGGCCCCACATCATGCCCTGTATACTTCTTGTAATGAATTATATGTATGTTATAATATCCTGTTATGTGGTTTTGTTTCTCTGAGAGTTATGGATTTTAAAATAATATGGAAGGAAAATTGTTTTCACGGAAAATATTATGAAATGAATTGACTTACGGGAAGTAATATTAAAGAATTTATTTATGGAAAGCATTATGAAAGGGAAAGAAATGACTTATAAGTTTTGTACTCATGTAAGATATTATTGTTTTCCCGAGCTTTCATTTACTTAAATAATGGGAAAGGATTGTGGTGAAATGAACTTTACATTTTGTGTGCGCATGTTTTTGCTTCGTAATTTACATCCCGCGAGCGATATGTAACTTCCTTCACTCTTATGGCAGCGGGCCGTATGCCACGGCGGATTTATAGTGCACTCTTGGTACGGGTTGGTCGATCCCCGGCAGTGCACAGGCAACTAATTAAGAATGCACTCTTGGTACAGGCCGGTCGATTCCCGACAGTGCATGGACGAAGTTATGTTATGATATGATATGATTACACCGATGGACGCACTCCTTGTACGGGCTGGTCAATCCCCGGCAGTGCATAGTTGAGTTATTGGTAAGCATGCACTCTTGGTACGGTCCGGTCTATCCCCGGCAGTGCATAACTCTTCTTGATATGATTACATTATAAACATGTACTCATGGTACGGGCCGGTCGATCCCCGGAAGTGCATAGCTCTTCTTGATATGATTAAATTATAAGCATGCACTCGTGGTACGGGCCGGTCGATCCCCGGCAGTGAATAGCTATTCTTCCTCTTGACTCCAGCCGGTTGTCCTACTCCTGTGTGAGCATGACTGTTTGGTACTTTTGTTTTCCTGATTTATGATTTGACATATGTATGGGGAAAGGAGACAGGCGAGTTGTTACTGCTTTCAATATTTACTTGGGAACTCTGTATTCTCTTCACAATTTTGGTGCACTATTTACATGTTTACTGCTTTCCTTATATCTTATTTATTTCTATTACTGTTGGACCTTAGTGAGTATCGAGTCGACCTCTCGTCACTACTTCTTCGAGATTAGACAGGATACTTACTGGGTACATATATGTATATGTACTCATGCTACACTTTCTGTGCATTTTGTTGCACAGGTACCCTCATAGTGCAGTGATCGATTCGGAGACTTACTCAGGTTGCATTATTCCGGTGGCCTTTAGCAGCTGGCAGAGTCTCCCTTCTATGTCCCTACACTTTTTTCTTTATTACCTTTGTCCACTTTAAATTCTCGGACAATAGTTGTATAATTGTATAAATTCTTAGAAATTTCTCATGTACTTGTGTCACCGGGTTCTGGGAAAGTGTTGGTATTTCTTGTACTGCATTAAGGAGATTTTCCAATGTATTTAGTTTACGAGAATTTGCTTTATTATTTGATTATAAATGCAGAAAAAGACATGATTTTGAAAGTGTTAAGCAGGAAGTTGTTTGAATTGGTACAGGGATTGGCTTGCCTAACAGTGTGTCCGACGCCATCACAACCCATACATTTTGGGTCATGACAATCAAGCACACCTGAATTGGGACCAACAATTACCAACACGCTTATGAATTATTAACAAGGCAATGGATTAAACGTTTAAGAACAAATAGTACTAATGTGACACTCGAGCATCAGGAGTCGACTTAATTCATCAAGGAAGCTTGCTCTTTCATGTAGGTCATTGTGGATCTCAAATTCCTCCTATTCTACCCTCTGTTTTCACCTCACTTAATAATGTATCACTCAATTCAACCATTCGCGAAAGGTTCGCTCATCTCTCTCAAAAGAATGTCGCAAGTACGATTTTAAGTACCATAAGCTTGCCCCCCCCCCCCATGTAAATCACCACTAGTGTAAGCTCACGAAACTTAAAAATACGTAGGGCTTTTGAGAATATAATGAAGGGTTTTGGGCTAAGGTTGGATTCCATTTTCTTTTATCGGCTCATGCTTTTCCACTTTTTGAGGCATTTTCGTTCCCATATGGGGATTAGAGAGACCTAGCATCACTCTGCCATTGTCGTGACATTGATTTCCTCTTTCTTTGTTCTCTCCATGCTTTGCATCATTGCCACTCTTTGAAATCGCTTCAACTTTTCAACTTATTCAATTTCTTTATGCATTTTTCATTTTGTTCTTCTTAATTTTTCTTGCCTTCCCTTTTCTTCATTTTTTTCTCCTTTTGTGCCTTGGTACCTTTTTAAAACTCGTCGTCTCTCTCCCAAACTTATGTTTTTAGCCAATTGTTTAACAAGAATATTAAGGAATGCTCGGGTGCCAAGAGAGGGTCAAGACAGGACGGTTAAAGGCTTGTAACATAGTGATCAAATGAGAAAGGTTTTAGGCTCAAATGGGTTGACTAGGGATAACAATATTTGTGGGCCATGGAAAAGTTCAAGCGGTTCAAGGAGAGCCTACAATCACTTTTCAAGCCAAGCGAAACTTAAAATTTCGCCTAGAAATACATTCGGAACAATTTCTAGACCATTTGCACTGGTATTTGGACTTCCAAAAAAATCATCCCACCTCTCACGCAGCTAGATTGTTAGAACGGATAGAGTCAAGGGCCCATGTTATACCCCATGTTTTCGTACGTGAGAGTACGTCGTAAGTCAATTGATGTAAGATCTGAAATGAGATCATCTTTGAAAGTACATAGAGTAAGTTAATCATGTTACCTTGGAGGTTACAAATATTTAAGATCATGAATAACGAGTACGACGAGGGTTGGAAATCTTAGAAGCTAAACCAATTGAAGAAAATAAGTTTCGTCGAAAGTCGACGAGTTTGGAATATTATAACATGTACTTTAGGGTGAGACTATGGTTCATTACATGATAAGGAGGTTATGCTATGATTTAATTTTTATAGTATGATAGTTGTGTTCTACGTTTTGAAGTCAAGCAAGTTGTGGAACAAAAGTTGGCAAAGGTCTTCACAAGTTACACTCATAATGTGCTGAAATTAGGTCAAATATAATTGAGGTTTTCTTCCAATATACTTGGAATTATTGGATGATCTCCCAGCCAAATTGAATCTATGAGTCTAGTTTCCAATGCATTAAACTGTTCATCGATACGACGTAGGAGTAGAGAGATATTTGCAGTTTTGCGAGACTGCGCAAACATCATAAGTGATAAGTAAATGGATCACTAGAGCTTTTTGAGAAATACATTTATTGTTATATATGAAGTATTATTGCGACATATTATATACCAAATTGAAGGTCATGTAATGTAGTTTCCAACGCCCTTAACCGTTCGTTAATACGACATCGGGATAAAATGATATAAGCGTCGGAAGATGGACAAATCCTAGGGTGCCAAGCTAGCACCTCTTTGACTTTTCTAAAGTTGATATCAATAAGTCTTAGGTCGTAATTCTCTTAATTTTCTAGCAAGTCACGACCAGAGAACACCCATAAACATATCCTTAATCTCTCTTCTAGGTTTTCAAAGAAGATGATCATCCCTGGCATGAAATCGAGAAGCGATAACATCAAAACGATCCCTACGACGTAAGTGTCATTATACAGCCTCTCCTTTTTCTTTGTAGTTAGAGTTTTGGAAGGTACTTCATAGTTAATAAACGTCTAATATCTGTATTTAAGTGTTTAAATGTCAAGGAAGGTTGATAAATGTGTTTCCTAATAGTTAGAACTCACGGGACGGTGATCGGAAGCCGTGAGTTCGAGTTATTTGACTTGTAGCGGACTGTTTTGTGTTGCTGTTGGGTTGCGTGTTTTACTACTGTTTTGTGGAGTTTTGGAGGAGGAAGGGTGTGGATAAACACCATATAGATGTAGGGTTGTGATCTGGTCATTCGTTGTAACATTTCCGGGTCGTTTGACACGACTACAGTGGTCGTCTTATGTATTAAGTGATTAGGTTGTGTGTGGACTGTTTTGGGAGGCTTAATATGATTATTGTTGATGTAGTTTTGTCTGTTTGGCGATTGTTTTTACTTTTATGAAGTCATATATATAGGGGAGGTGTTTTCAATTTCATCGTAAAATAGGTTGTGGTCGATACATAACAGTTATGACGCTTAAACGATAACGATAGTGTCGTTTCTCTTATTGTAGATTAAGGAGTTGTGACATTTGCGTAGATTGAGGTTGGGAAGTATATATAAGGTATGTTAGGCTATCCCTTTCCTTCTATTGCACGACTCTGATTTTACATAATTCAATGAACGATCTTCCAAAGATATTCTACTCTTAGAAGCTAGCAGTACTTACATTGTTTCCCTTCTTATGGAACAATTAATGTTGAGGTTGCTTCTTTTATTATTATGATATCAATGTTTTGGGTACTTCCTTGTTCTTATAAGATTCTTGATGAAAAGTTAATCTTAAGAAAGTGTATGGAGAATATCGACCTTACGTCACTCTGAAAGGTTCAGAATATTATTCCAATGACTCCTACATGCATTATAGGAGTACGATATAGTCGAACTGGAAAGCCTACTGAGCCGCGCTATAGTCGGCCGAGTATGGCACCTATTACGCAATCACTAATCAGTTGGGTTTACCGAGCTCCACGTGGCCTGGTACATTTTACCGAGCCTATTACGGTCGGGTACGATATAATGATGATGATGCCCACAGAGGCGGATGTTTTAAAGGTTTATGTATATATATGTATGTATCACGCATTTCATGTCAGTAGCCCTCAGAGGTACCTAGATGTTACATGTTGTATATTCTTTATCCCCGTTTACATTACTATTCTTACTTATTATTTCCTGCCTTACATACTCAGTACTTTATTCGTACTGACATCCTTTTTATTTGTGGATGCTGCATGTCGTGCTGCAGGTTCTGATAGACAGGTAGACGCAACTTCTCACCACAGTAGGCTTTCCAGTTCAGTGGTTCGAGGCCCCGAAATCCTCCGTCAATCTCACCTCGATGTGCATGCACAGCCCGAGCGCGTAGCCGGGGAGCCTTTATGTGGAAACTTGATAAAGAGTTGAATTTGTGATAATTAATTGAATAAAGTTGACGTTGGTCAACATTTTTGGTAAACGGACCCGGACCCGTGATCGTGCGGTCCCGAAAGGTCCGTAGCAAAATATGGGACTTGGGCGTATGCCCAGAATTTAATTCCGAGGACCCAAGTATGAGAAATAAATTTTTAAAGAAAATTATTTTCTGAAAATAATAAAGACTTATGAAAATGAACCTCGAAGTGAAACCTGTGCTGTCTGGCCCGTATTACGGTTCCGGAGCTCGGAACAGGTTCAATATGTGTTATTTTAGTTATCTGTGAAATTTGGTAAGAAATGGACTTGATTTGATGGGTTTCGGATCAAAATGGGAAATTTAGAGTTAATGAAGTTTTGAGGATTTTCATAGAATTTGAAATTTGGTTTGGAATGTGATTTTATGTTACCAAGATCCGAATGCAATTCCGAGACTGGGAATTGTTTTGTTATGTCCTTTACGACTTGTTTGCAAAATTTGAAATCATTCCGAGTAGTATAGGCCGGTTCGGCGCATTGAAATGAATTCTAGAATCCTAAGTTCTTAAGCATACTTCCATTTGGTTTTGGGTTTGAATTCTGAGTTTCGTTGTTGTTTTTCGCATTCCGGAAGTTCGAGAGAGTTCGTATCATGAATATAGACTTGCCAGTGCTTTTGGACGGGGTCGCGAGTGGCTCGGGTGAGTTTTGGACCCCCGGGAGCTAAGTTGGAAAAACTAGATTTTTGCTGTCTGGTTTCCTTCTCTACGATCGCAGAAGGTGGGTCGCGATCGCGTAGAAGGAATTGGGCTGGGTTGTTGATTGTTTTTCGCGATCGCAGCTTCCTCTTCACGATCACGGAAGGCCGAACTCCATGCCTTCGCGATCGCAGCCCCATTGTCGCGATCGCATAGTGCCAAGCCAGGGCCGGGCATAGTTACTCTTCGGGATCGCAGGACCTCTGCCGCGATCGCAGAGGTCTGGCCAGTTGGCCTTCGCGATCGCAGGCCCCTTGTCGCGATCGTAGTTAAGGAATCCCTAGGCGGTGTTATTAAGCATGGGACTTAGCATATTTCCTCCATTTTCATCTTCCTCCTCAAGGTTTTAGAGCTCTTCAAGGAACCTTCTACCACTACTATTGAGGTAAGTAAATTCCATGGTTTTACTAGTTTCAAACATTAATTCCTAGTTAAATTCCCTACTAAATTATCTAAAATCATAGAATTAGGTTGTAATTTTAGGGTTCTTGGGGATTTAGTGATTTCCCATTTTAGGCCATGAATTCAAGTAGAAATCACACCTTAATAATCCTTAGGCTATGGGTGAGTGATCCCTTCGAGAAATTTCGGAATTTGATCATGCGGGACCGGGGTTGGATTTTGGGAATTCTTCAAGAATAGCTATTTTATTGAATAGCTAAGATAACTTCCCACATTGTGCATGCACTGATTCAATTGTACCCGTTTTGACTAGTTGCGAGTCCTCGGGTGTAGAGTTCAAAGTTTCGGGCGCAATTGTCACGACCCAAAACCGGTCCAGGTCGTGATGGCGCCTAACGGCGAGATTAGGCAAGCCAACGAACAACAATAACAATAAAAATGCGGAATATAATAACAATATGGGGTAAGTCCGTAGAAATAAGCTGAGCCACAGCTAGGCCCAATATATACAACCCCAAATTTACCAACATGACTACAACAAGTGAGTGCCAGGACAAGTGTCACAGTGTCAACGGGCGGCTACATAGATACAACAGCAGAAATACTTATACAAAATATACAAGCCGCAGTCTGGAACAAAAAACTGAGAAAAATGAAACTAGAAGGCTCTAGAGTTGCTGTTAGGAAAACGCCAAGAAGATAGCTCAGCGTGTGGAGCGACGCTGCGATCAGTACCTATCAGCTGACGGATGAACATACGAACCAGCCTCAATACCTGCACAGTCAAGTGCAGAAAAAGAAAGAAAGTGTAGCATGAGTACATATAAACAAATATGTACCCAGTGAGTATCCCGTCTAGACTCGTAAAGAGTAGTGACGAGAGGTAGAATACATACTCACTAAGGTCCAGTACATAAATAAATAAATAAAGTACATACTGAGCTGTAAATCATGTGAGAAAAATACATCAAGTAAGGACATGTAATCAACAAACATGTACTGATCTTAAACATAACCTTTCTTTGTAAGCTATTCATAGTTATATTACTTGTTCTGTTTCTCATTATCTGAAATGTCTTATCTTTATTCTCAATTGTTCACTTCCCAGTACTCTGTATTGATTCTCACGAATCAAACCTATGAATCGGGGGCCATGAATGCATGCATGCGTGTATGCGACTGCATGAATGCATATATATATGTGTATATGTGGACACCGTGGTACCGACTCGCCCACACTCAACGGGATCGAATACTCACACCTCACTTGATGGACAAAGTTAGGATTTTTATAATATTATCCTCTTTGCTCATAATATTACCATGATTGAAAAATTCAAGTGCGAGAAGGAATTTTAACCACCTTCATTTAGCTCAACAGCTCATTATCAAGACTTATTTGCTCTTTGCTTTTTATCAACTATACCAGGAGTAACAAAATTACTCAATTGATGAAGTTCAAAATTCTTATCTGAATATTATGTACATTTAATTCGCAGCTATCATAGCTCAATTTCATCAATTATCAGTAACAACTCGTACAAAACATCAGATAATATCAAATAAACAGTTAGAACATGCTCATGGGTCCTACGGCTACCCGATATAAAGTATAGATGCCACGTACGGACTCTCGTCACGTGGTACGTACGTAGCCCCCTCAACGAACACAATTAGCAATCAAGAGCCTAGGGGACATTTCCCCCTTACAAAGTTTGGAAAGGAGACTCACTTGGACAAGTGCTCCTCCGGCCAACGGACCGAACAACACAACGCACGAATCCTCCGAATCACCCTCGATGGCTCGCAACTAGCCAAAAACACATAATTATATCAATTTAAGAAGATTCGAGGAGGATTTATTAAGGATTTCTCTTAAAAACACATTCTTGACATACTTGGAAAATTCAATTCCGAGCCTCGGCGTCCGGAAAAATATATTTCTTGAAGAAACACGCTATACTTCGCCTAAAGATCAAGATTAACTCAAATAATCATCCCTCAATGGCCCAAAAATCAGAATTCACATTTTCCTCAAAACCCTCTATTCTCCCCAACAATTTCTTATGAATTTCTATGAATTTGGAAGATGAAATTCCAAAGAACGGAAGAAATTGACATGCGGAGGGTTAAGGATTACTTACATGAGGTAATTAGGCTGAAACAATCGTTCTGGAGCTCTTGGGGTCATATACAATGGAGGAAAATGGATTTTTGGATGAAAATTCACGAAAGGGCTATTTATAGGTCTGCCCAGCAGGTTCCGCACCTGCGACCTTTGGATAGCAGGTGCAGACTCGCACCTGCGGGAAAAGGGTCGCTCATGTGGAAAAAGTCCTGGGCACTAGGGGGAATTCTTGCACCTGCGTACTTTGGATCGCAGGTGCGGACTCGCACCTGCGGGAAATTGGCCGCACATGCGATGGCCTGGGCCCCTGGGGAAGGTCGCGCCTTTGGGCTTTTGTCTGCGCCTGCGGAGAAAAGGCCGCTCCTGCGGTAAGAGTCACGCCTGCGATTGATATTCCGCTGGTGCGAACCTCGCGCCTACGGCTCATGGACCGCAGGTGCGGTCACACTAGCAAATTCCCACCAGCAATTCAATTGCTGATTTTTTGACCCCGTTCGGGGTCCGGGAGACCCGTAGGCCCACCCGAGCCCTCGACAAATTATACCAACGAGTCCCAAATCACATGAAGGACTCGCTTGAGCTCCCAGAACACTAAAAACATCATTCAAACCAAGAATCACTCTCCAAAACCCCTTAGATCAAACTTAGGATTTCAAGAAAAAATCAAATGGCTCATCAATACGCCGAACGTGCCTAAACTGCTCGGAATGACCCCAAATTTTGCAGACAAGTGATAAATGACTATACTGAACTATTTCCAGTTCCGTAATTCCATTTGGACAATGATATCACGAGTTTCAATTCCAGGCTAAATTCCAAATCTTATGAAATTCTGAATTCCAATTCAGGTGCCGAAATACTCCCGGGTCATCAGAAACCCAAGGCGAACACACTCCCAAGTACGAAATCATCATTCGGAGCTGCTGGAGCTATCAGAATTCGATTCCAAGGTCGTTTGCTCAAAATGCTGCTCGGAACCAAAATTAGCCAAATAGGCTAGCCTTCAGGAACCAAGTGTTCCTGAACTGGCCAAAACACTTCCGAATCTCGAACTACCTGCCCACACAAGTCATAAGGCATGAGTAGCTGCTATGGAAAGAGTCATTCACGGGAACGGAGTCCCAACACACAAAATGACTGGCTGGGTCGTTACAGCAATTGTGGTCTGAGGGGTAGATTCGACACGAGGTGAGTCTCCTTTCTAACCGTGTAAGAAGGAATTGTCCCCATAGTATGTATATGTTATGTGTAAATTGTTTGGGGGCATGTACGCGCCAAGTGACGAGAGTCCATACGTAGCGGCTATTATTGTTACGTCCGGGTAGTTAGGACACATCATGCCTTATATGCTTCTTTGTAATGCCTTATATGCCTTATATGCTTTCTCGTAATGCCTTATAGGCTTCCTATAGATGCTTTATATGATTCATTGTGACGCCATATATACTATGAGATTATGTTTTGTATAGTATTGTTCCTCTGAGGCTTTATGGAAATTATTGAATGTAAAGGAATTTGTTATAAAAGTAATCGGAATATATATGGGATTGGGCCGTACGCCACGTCATAGTTGAGGAGAAATTGAAATATATATGGGATCAGGCCATACGCCACGGCAGGTTTGATAGTGATTATGCCTATATGGGATCGGGTCGTACGCCACGACGGAGTTGAGAAATATTGAAATATATATATATATGGGATCGGGCAGTATGCCACGGCGGAGTTAAGAAATATTGAAATATATATATGGGATCGGGCCGTACGCCACGGCGGAGTTGAGAAATATTGAAATATATATATGGGATCCGGTCGTATGCCACGGCGAAGTTGAGAAATATTGAAATATATATGGGATCGGGCCGTATGCCACGGCAGTGTTGAGAAATACTTGAAATACATATGGGATCGGGTCGTATGCCACAGTGAGTTTAGAAGGTACCTTGTGGGAGCGGGTCGTACGCCACGTCGAATCTAAGATTTGGTGATTATGGTTTCGTTCGGCGGTCCCTTGAAAGTGCATTATCGTTTAATTCAGTAGTTGCTTAGTTTTCTGCTCTTGATATGTACTTGTTGCTTATTTCCTGACATGCCTATTGTATTTCTTTATATTCTATCATATGTTATTACTATTGGTTCTTAGTGAGTATCGAGTCGACCTCTCGTCACTACTTCTTCGAGATTAGGCGGGATACTCACTGGGTACATATTTATATAATATGTACTCATGCTGCACTTCTGTACTTAACTGCACAGGTTATGAGGCCGGTGCTTTTGGTTATTGTACCGGATATACGTCCTGAGCTTGTGGACTTAACTTCACGGTGAGCTGCTTCATTTGGCGATTTCCAGCAGCACCATGGAGTTTTCACTTACTTTTGTTATTTTCCCCGTGTATTTCATTTAGACTGTGGATTTGTATATATATTACTTTCCTTTGTATATTCTGTTACTATGCCCATGACACTCGTGACACTAGTTCCTGGCACACGCGTAGTGTATACATATTTTGGGTTTTGGGTTGTATAGGCATACATATGCTATATTTTGGCCACTTTGTGATGACGCAAAAGGGGTCATCTTATGTAAATCTAATTGTGACTGTGTTGCGAGGCCTCAAAAGCCTCTGTTAATCTCACCTCGATGTGCGTGCGCAACCCGTGCATGTAGACGGGAAACCTTTATGTAAAAACTTGTATAAGTGTTGAATTTATGATAATTAATTGAATAAAGTTGACTTTGGTTAATATTTTTGGTAAACAGACCCGGATTCGTGATCTGATGGCCTCGGAAGATCCGTAGGAAAATATGGTACTTGGGCATATGCCCGGAATCAAATTCCAAGGACCCAAGTCCGAAAAATTAATTTTTAAAGAAAATTGTTTTATGGAAATATTAAAGGCTTATGAAAATGAACCTTGATGTGAAACCTGTACCGTCAGGCCCGTATTATGGTTTCGGAGCCCGGGACAGGTTCAATATGTGTTATTTGAGTTATTTGTGAAAGTTGGTAAGAAACAGGCTTGATTTGACGGGTTTCGGATCAAAATGGGAAAATTTTAGAGTTAATGAAGTTTTGAGGATTTTCATAGAATTTGAAATTTCGTTTGTAATGTGATTTTATGTTTCCGAGGTCTGAATGAAATTTCGAGACCGGGATTAGTTCCGTTATGTCATTCATGACTTGTCTGCAAAATTTGGGGTCGTTTCGGGTAGTATAGGTCGGTCTGTCGCGTTGTTATAAAATCAAGAACTTAGAAATCCTTAAGTTTGATCCTAGGGGTTTTAAGGGGTGATTATTAAATTTAGTGCTGTTTAGGGTGTTCCGAAGGCTTGAGCGAGTCCGTATAATTAGTTAGGACTTGTTGGTATAGTTGGACGGGGGCTCGGGTGGGCCCAGGTGCCTCCCGAACACCACACGAGGCCAAACACCAGCTGAAGATGCAGCTGGTGCACCTGATCTGGTGTGACCGCAGGTGTGGTTGCCCAGCTGCAGGTGCGGGACCGCTCGTGCGGTCCCAGCCTCGCAGGTGCGAAGGTTCTGCAGGTGCGCTTCCTCTTGCGCAGGAGCGGAACCGCAGGTGCGGTCTCCAGCTCCGCAGGTGCGACCCCAGCCCCTCTTGCAAAATTCCGCAGGTGCGAGACCGCTGTTGCGGTCCTCGAGCCGCAGGTGCGGAATCCCTGTAGGCCAGGAAGTGATATTTCATTTAAACATGGGATTGAGTCAATTACTCCATTTTCCATCTTCTTCCTTGTGTTATTTGGGAACTTCCAAGAGGGCCTTCCACCTAGTACTTGAGGTAAGTAAATTCCCTATCTAGCATTAGTTTCAAACACTAATTCCTAGTTAAATTCACTACTAAATTATCTAAAATCATAGAATTAGGTAGTAATTTTAGGGTTCTTGAGGATTTTGTGACTTTTTCATTTTAGGCCATGAATCCAAGTAGAAACCACACATTAATGATCCTTAGGCTTTGGGTGAGTCATCCCTTCGAGAATTTTCGGAACTTGATCATGAGGGACCGGGGTTGGAATTTGGGAATTCTTCAAGAATAGCGATTTTATTGAATAACAAGGATAACTTCCCTCTTTGTGCATGCATTGATATTATTGTATACCTTTTGGCTAGTTCCGAGTCCTCGGGTTTAGAGTTCAGAGTTTCGGGCACAATTGTTGTTCGAGGGGTAGATTCAACACGAGGTGAGTCTCTTTTCTAACCTTGTAAGAGGGAATTTTCCCCATAGGTGATGTATATGATATGTGTAAATTGTTTGGGGGCTACGTACGCGCCAAGTGACGAGAGTCTGTATGTAGCGGCTATTATTGTTATGTCCGGGTAGTTAGGCCCACACCATGCCTTGTATGCTTTCTCGTAATGCCTTATATGCTTTTCTCGTAATGCCTGATATGTTTTCCTTGAAATGCTTTACATGGTTTGTTGTGACGCCTTATGTACTACGAGATTATGTTTTGTATAGTGATGTTCCCCTGAGGCTTTATGGGAAATTGTTGAATGGAAATTAATTTGATATGGAAAGTAAGTATTGTAAGATATTGGGATCGGGCCGTACGCCATGGCAGGTTTGAGGGTGATTATGTCTATACGGGTTTGGGCCGTACGCCACGGCAGAGTTGAAAAGAAATTGTGAAATATATGGGATCGGGCCGTACGCCACGGCAGAGTTGAAAAGAAATTGTGAAATATATGGGATCGGGCCGTACGCCACGGGAGTGTTGAAAAGTAATTGAATATATAAATGGGATCGGGTCGTATGCCAAGACAGTGTTGAGAAGTAATTGTGATATATATATATATATGGGATCGGGTCGTACGCCACGGCAGAGTTGAGAAATACTTGAAATACATATGGGATCGGGCTGTACGCCACGACGAGTTTAGAAGGTACCTTATGGAAGCGGGTCGTACGCCACGGCGGATCTAAGAATGTGATTTATCGTTTCGTTCGGTGGTCTTACCCTTGAAAGTGCTTTATTGTTTAGTTCAGTAGTTGTTTGGATTTATGCTCCTGATATGTATTTGTTGCTTATTTCCTGACATGCCAACTGTATTTCATTATATTCTATCATAAGTTATTACTGCTGGACCTTAGTGAGTGTCGAGTCGACCTCTCGTCACTACTTCTTCGAGTTTAGGCGGGATTCTCACTAGGTACATATTTATTTAATATGTACTCATGCTGCACTTTCTTTTCTTTTCTGTACTTGACTGTACAGGTCCGGAGGCTGTTACGTCTTATTGTCGGACCGGTGCTAGATATTGATAGCGTGGTCATACTTCACGGTGAGCTGCTTTCCCGGTGACTTCCTAGCAGCACCTTGGAGTTCTTTTTTTATATTCTCTGTCCATTTCATTCAGACTGAGACCCTGTATATATTGTAGTCATTGTATATTCAGTAGTTTCCCATGACACTCGTGACACTAGTTCCTGGAACATACGTAGTGTATATATATCTTTTGGGTTTGGGTTGTACAGGCATACATATGCTTTATTTCCATGTCAAGCTATCACCTTGTTTAACTATTTAAAATTTGTAAATGTGGACTTGTTTAATTTGATGGGGAAGGTAACACTTAGTGTAATTTGTGTTGGCTTGCCTAACTTCGTCGTTGGGCGCCATCACGACCCAGATTAGGATTATGGGTCGTGACAACGTGGTATCAGAGCCCTAGGTTCATGTAAGTCTCACGAGTCACGGGCAGGCCCAGTAGAGTCTTGCGGATCGGTACGGAGACGTTTGTACTTATCTTAAGGAGGCTATGGGGTGTTTGAGAACTTCCCTTTATTCATATCCTGTCGTGCAATCTATGATGTACTCAAACTTATTCTTCTATTCTCTCACGATGGTGAGGAAGCGTGCATCCAATGTTCCTGGTCCGGGAGAGGTCGCTGCCCCGGCTGCCCAAGGTGGAGGTAGAGGTAGGGGTAGAGCACCTGCTTGAGGTAGGGGATGAGGGAATCCCAGAGCTACACCACTGGCACCACCAGAGGACCCTATTATGGAGGAGCAGGATGAGGTGCCTCCAGTAGCACCTGCTCCAGTGCATTTCATGATGGGGCCAGGCTTCCAGGAGGTCATGGGCCGTATGCTGAGATTCATGGACACTATGTCTCAGGATGGTTTATTTCCAGTCGACCCTGCTACTTCTCAAGCGGGAGGGGGAGTTCAGACTCCTACCGCTCAGGCCACATGTCAGGAAGCAGCAGCACGTCATACCCCGGGCACAGCGCCCGTGGGAGGGGTTCAGCCCGTAGTAGAGCCCCAGAGCCCAGGACAGTTGCCGAGGGTGACCAGCAGAAGATGTTGGATAAATGGACACCACTTCCCCCTCCAGTATTCGGGGGTGAGCGGAGAGAGGATGCTCAGGATTTTATTGATAGGTGCATGGACAGACTGCACAACATGAGGGTTTTGGAGTCCCAAGGAGTGGATTTGACCACTTTTCAGTTAGAGGGCAGAGCTCGCAGGTGGTGGCAGTCATATATTCTCAGCAGGCTAGCAGATTCTCCTCCTGTCACTTGGGACCAGTTCGCTCAGCTATTTCTAGACCGATAAATTCCACCTTCTGAGAGGGATGATCTACGGGGTCAGTTTGAGCAACTAGAGTAGAGGCAGATGTCAGTGACTGGTTATGAGGCTTGATTTTCAGAGTTGTCTTGCCATGCCCTTATGATATTTCCAACTGATGTCGAGAGGGTGCGACGATTTCTGGCAGGCTTGCATCCAGGTATTAGAGCCTCTATGGCAAGAGAGGTAGAGATGGGTACCCCATACCAGCTTGTAGTCGAGATAGCTCGACGGATTGAGGGTTACCGTATGAGGAGCGGGGAGCCAGGTCCGCAGGGTCAGCAGGACAAGAGGGCCAAGTTCACAGGTGACTTCAGGGGTGCTCCAGCTAAGGGTAGGGGTCCGTTCGGAGACGGCCAGTTGAGTAGTCCCTCATATTCAGCACCTCCACTACCTCCCAGAGGTATTTCAGCGAGGCCTCAGTTTAGTACAATATCAGAGCGCTCTTACCATCCACCAGCCATCCAGGTTGCACCCAGCAGTCATTCCAGTCATCAGAGACCCTCTAGTTCCTATTTTAGTGCCTTACCAGAGTGTTCACACCGCCCTCCGGCTATTCAGGGTTCCTTCTCTTTCGGGCAGCGGGCTGTAGCACCAGGAGGTTGTTTCGAGTGTGGGGAGCCGGGTCATACGTGGAGGTATTTTCCCAGGTATCGGGGCAAGGCAGTGCAGTAGAGTTATCGTCCTAGGAGTTTGGCACCAGCAGTCCGGCCACCTCGAGGTAGAGGACAGGTCGGCAGGGGTCGTCCTAGAGGGGGAGGCCAGCCAGTAGGAGGTCAGCTAGTTCCTGTTCACACTGGGGGAGTTCAACCTTCAGGAGCCTCAGCTAGATTTTATGCCATTCTGCCAGATCAGATGCAGTGGCCTCAGACGCAGTTATCACAGGTATTATCTCAGTATGTGGTAGGGAGTTCAGTACTATTTGATCCAGAATCCATGTATTCATTTGTTTCCGTACTATTTGCTCATTTTTTGTATATCCCTCGTGAGTCCTTGGGTTCTCCTATATATGTGTTCACTTTTGTGGGCGATTATGTGGTGGTAGACCGAGTTTACCGGTCTTGTGTGGTCACTTTCTGCGGTTTCGATACCAGAGCAGATCTTTTATTGTTGGATATGATTGATTTTGAGGTTATCCTAGGCATGGATTGGCTATCTCCTCATCATGCTGTGTTAGATTGCCATGCCAAGACAGTCACTTTAGCTATGCCTGATTCGCCTAGACTAGAATGGAGAGGTTCTTCTGTTAGTGCCTCCAGCCGGGCTATTTCCTTCATAAAGGCTCAGCATATGGTCGAGAAGGGTTGTTTGGCTTACCTCACTTATGTGCGGGACACCACCGCTGAGTCTCCTACCATTGATTCAGTGCATGTTGTTCGAGAGTTTTCGGATGTGTTTCATTCAGATCTTCCAGGCATGCCTCCAGATAGAGATAGTGACTTCTGTATTGATTTGGCTCCAGATACTCAGCCTATTTCCATTTCCCCTTATCGTGTGGCTCCTAAGGAGTTGAAGCAGCTTGAGGAATTGTTGGCCAAGGGGTTCATCAGGCCGAGTGTGTTGCCGTGGGGTGCTCCAGTCTTATTTGTGAAGAAGAAGGATGGGTCTATGCGGATGTGCATTGACTATTGCCAGCTAAATAAAGTGACCATCAAGAATAAGTATCCTCTGCCGCGCATCGATGATTTGGTTGATCAGTTGCAGGGTGCTCGTATGTTTTCTAAGATTGACCTGAGATAGGGTTATCACCAATTGAAGATTCGGGCTTCTGATGTTCCGAAGACTGCATTTCGTACCAGATATGGCCATTATGAGTTCCTGGTGATGTCCTTTGGTTTAACTAATTCCCAAGAAGCATTCATGGACATGATGAATAGGGTATTCAGGCCGTATATTGATTCCTTCGTCATCGTCTTCATTGATGACATCTTGATTTATTCGCGGAGCCTGGGTGAGCATGAGCAGCACTTGAGAGTTGTTCTCCATACCTTGCGGGAACAGAAGTTGTATGCTAAGTTCTCCAAGTGAGAGTTCTGGTTAGATTCTGTGGCATTTTTGGGGCATGTGGTATCCGGAGAAGGTATCAAGGTTGATCCTCAAAAGATTGAGGTGGTTTAGAGTTGGCCGCGTCCTACTTCAGCTACAGAGATCAGGAGTTTCTTGCGCCTAGCAGGCTATTATCGCCGATTAGTGGAGGGTTTCTCTTCTATTGCAGCTCCATTGACCAGATTGACTCAGAAGATTGCCCTGTTTCAGTGGTCTGACGAGTGTGAGGCCAGATTTCAGAAGTTCAAGTTAGATTTGACCTCAGCACCAGTTCTGTCATTGCCTTTCGGTTCTGGGATATATACTGTGTATTGTGATGCTTCACACGTCGGGTTGGGATGTGTGCTGATGCAGGATGGCAGGGTTATTGCTTATGCTTCGCGACAACTGAAGGTTCATGAAAAGAATTATCTTGTGCACGACTTAGAGTTGGCGGCGATTGTTCGTGCCTTGAAGATTTGGCGGCACTATTTGTATGGTGTGTCATGTGAGGTCTACACTGACCACCGCAACCTTCAATACTTGCTTAAACAGAGGGACCTTAATTTGAGGCAGCGGAGATGGCTTGAGTTGTTAAAGAACTATGATCTCACTATTTTGTATCACCCGGGCAAGGCGAATGTAGTAGCAGATGCTTTGAGCAGGCGAGCAGCGAGGATAGACCTTTAGCCTTGGACATTCAGTCCTTGCCCAATCGCCTGGTGAGGTTGGACCTTTTAGAGCCTCGTTGAGTTCTGGCTCATGTGGTTGCTCAGTCTTCATTATTGGGAGAGATTAAGGCTCGGCAGTTTGATGATCCATGCCTTGCAGAGCTTCGGGATACAATGGTCCAGGGCAGGGCCAAGGAGGTTACCTTGGGCGAGGATGGCGTTTTGAGGCTCCAGGGTCGTTTATGTGCTCCTTATATTGATGGCTTGAGGAAAGGAATTCTAGCAGAGGCGCACAGTTCTCGACATTTTATTCATCCAGGATTGGCGAAGATGTATCGTGATTTGAAGCAGCATTACTGGTGGAGGTGGATGAAGAAGGACATTGTTCAGTATATGGCCAGGTGTCTTAATTGTCAGCAGGTTAAGTACGAGCACTAGAGGCCAGGGGGCTTGTTTCAGCGGATTACCATTCCTCAGTGGAAATAGGAGTGCATCACCATGGACTTCGTAGTTGGGTTGCCTCGGACTTTGCGGAAGGTTGACGCGATTTGGGTCATTGTGGATATATTGACTAAATCGGCGCATTTCATTCCTGTGGCTACTACTTATACTACAGAGAGGCTGGCCCATATTTACATTCGAGAGATAGTCCGGTTGCACGGTGTGCTGGTGTCCATTATATTAGATTGAGGTCCTCAGTTCACCTCGCACTTCTGGAGAGCATTGCACAGTGAGATGGGCACTCAGATAGATCTCAGCTCAGCATTTCACATTCAGACTGATGGTCAGTCGAAGCGTACAGTTCAGATTTTGGAGGATATGCTCAGGGCTTGTGTGATTGATTTTGGCAGTCAATGGGACCAGTTCTTGCCTTTGGCAAAGTTTGCATACAATAACAGTTATCAGTCCAGCATAGAGATGGCTCCATTTAAGGCTTTATATGGTCGGCGATGTCTTTCTCCTATCGGGTGGTTTGAGCCCGGCGAGGCCAAGTTATATGGCACAACTCTGGTGAGAGATGCTTTGGATAGGGTGAAGATTATTTAGGAGAGACTTCGCACAGATCAGTCCAGACAGAAAAGTTACACAGATCAGCGGGTGCGTGATGTAGCATTTATGGAGGGAGATAAGGTTATGTTGAAGGTTTCGCCAATGAAGGGCGTTATGAGATTCGGGAAGAAGGGAAAGTTGAGCCCCAGGTTTATAGACCCTTTCGAGGTATTGAGGCGAGTCGGGGAGGTTGCTTATGAGCTCGCTTTACCTCCCGCCTTATCAGGAGTTCATCCGGTATTTCATGTATCCATGCTCCGGAGATATCATGCCGATTTCTCTCACGTGATTGATTTCAGCACTATTCAGTTATATGAGAAGTTGGGCTTCGAGGAGGAACCAGTTGCTATTATTGATAGGCAGGATCGCCAGTTGATGTCTAAGATAATTTCTGCAGTAAAGGTCCAGTGGAGGGGCCAACCAGCCGATGAGGCGACTTGGGAGTCCGAGGAGGACATGCGGAGCAGGTATCCACAGTTATTCGGCACTTCAGGTACGATTCCACGTCCGTTCGAGGATGAGCATTTGTTTTAGAGGGGGATATTGTGATGACCCAAAAAGGGTCATCTTATGTAAATCTAATTGTGACTGTGTTGCGAGGCCCCAAAATTCTCCGTTAATCTCACCTCAATATGCGTGCGCAGCCCGGGCACGTAGCCGAGAAGCCTTTATGTGAAAACTTGAATACGAGTTGAATTTATGATAATTAATTGAATAAAGTTGACTTTGGTCAACATTTTTGGTAACGGACCCGGATCCGTGATCTCACGGCCCCGGAAGGTCCGTAGGAAAATATGGGACTTGGGCGTATGCCCAGAATCGAATTCCGAGGCCCCAAGTCCGAGAAATTAATTTTTAAAGAAAATTATGTTTTGAAAATATTAAAGGCTTATGAAAATGAACCTTGATGTGAAACCTGTGCTGTCGGGCCCGTACTATGGTTTCGGGGCCCAGGACAGGTTCAATATGTGTTATTTGAGTTATCAGTGAAAGTTGGTAAGAATCAGACTTGATTTAACGGGTTTCAGATCAAAATGGGAAAACTTTAGAGTTAATGACGTTTTGAGGATTTTCATAGAATTTGAAATTTGGTTTGAAATGTGATTTTATGTTCCCGAAGTCCGAATGAAATTCCGAGACCAGGAGTAGTTCCTTGATGTCATTCATGACTTGTCTGCCAAATTTGGGGTCGTTCCGGGTAGTATAGGTCGGTCCGTCGCATTGTTATAGAAATCAAGAACTTAGAAATCCTTAACTTTGATCCTAGGGGTTTTGAGGGGTGATTATTAGATTTAGCGTTGTTTGGGGTGTTCCGAAGACTCGAACGAGTCCGTATTATTAGTTAGGATTGTTGGTATAGTTGGACGGGGGCTCAAGTGGGCCCAAGTGCCTCCCGGACACCACACGAGGCCAAAAACCAGCTGAAGATGCAGCTGGTGCACCTGATCTGGTGTGACCGCAGGTGCGGTTGCCCAGCCGCAGGTGCGAAGGCGCTCCTGCGGTCCCAGCCTCGCAGGTGCGGTTCCTCTTCCGCAGGAGCGGAACCGTATGTGCGGTCTCCAGCTCCGCGGGTGCCAGACGCAGGTGCGGTCCTCGAGTTGCAGGTGCGGAATCCCTGTAGGCCAGGAAGTGATATTCCATTTAAACACGGGATTGAGTCAATTCCTCCATTTTCCATCTTCTTCCTTGTGTTATTTTGGAGATTCCAAGAGGGCCTTCCACCTAGTACTTGAGGTAAGTAAATTCCCTATCTAGCATTAGTTTCAAACACTAAGTCCTAGTTAAATTCACTACTAAATTATCTAAAATCATAGAATTAGGTAGTAATTTTAGGGTTCTTAAGGATTTTGTGATTTTTCCATTTTAGGCCATGAATCCAAGTAGAAACCACACATTAATGATCCTTAGGCTTTGGGTGAGTGATCCCTTCGAGAATTTTTGGAATTTGATCATCAGGGACCGAGGTTGGAATTTTGGAATTCTTCAAGAATAGCGATTTTATTGAATAACTAGGATAACTTCCCGCTTTGTGCATGCATTGATATTATTGTATACCTTTTGGCTATTTGCGAGTCCTCGGTGTAGAGTTCGGAGTTTCGGGCGCAATTGTGGTCTGAGGGATAGATTTGGCACGAGGTGAGTCTCCTTTCTAAACTTGTAAGAGGGAATTGTCCCCATAGGTGATGTATATGCTATGTGTAAATTGCGGGGCTACGTACACGCCAAGTGACGAGATTCCGTACGTAGCGGATATTATTGTTATGTTTGGGTAGTTAGGCCCACACCATGCCTTGTATGCTTTCTCGTAATGCTTTATATTCTTTCTCGTAATGCCTGATATGTTTTCCTTGAAATGCTTTATATGGTTTATTGTGACGCCTTATGTACTACGAGATTATGTTTTGTATAGTGATGTTCCCCTGAGGATTTATGGGAAATTGTTGAATGGAAATTAATTTGATATGGAAAGTAAGTATTGTAAGATATTGGGATTGGGCCGTACGCCACGATATGTTTGAGAGTGATTATGTCTATATGGGATCGGGCCGTACGCCACGACAGAGGTGAAAAGAAATTGTGAAATATATGGGATCGGGCCGTATGCCACAGAAGTGTTGAAAAGTAATTGAATATATAAATGGGATAGGGTCGTACGCCACGGCAGTGTTGATAAGTAATTGTGATATATATATGGGATCGGGCCATACGCCACGGCAGAGTTGAGAAATACTTGAAATAACTATAGGATCGGGCCGTACGCCACGGCGAGTTTAGAAGGTACCTTATGGGAGCGGGCCGTACGCCACGGCGGATCTAAGAATTTGTGATTTATCGTTTCGTTCGGTGGTATTACCCTTGAAAGTGCTTTATTGTTTAATTCAGTAGTTGTTTGGATTTCTGCTCCTGATATGTACTTGTTGCTTATTTCCTGACATGCCTACAGTATTTCATTATATTCTATCATATGTTATTACTGCTGGACCTTAATGAATGTCGAGTCGACATGTCGTCACTACTTCTTCGAGTTTAGGCGGGATACTCACTGGGTACATATTTATTTAATATGTACTCATGCTGCACTTTCTTTTCTTTTCTGTACTTGACTATACAGGTCTGGAGGCTGGTACATCGGATCGGTGCTAGATATTGATAGCGTGGATATACTTCACGGTGAATTGCTTTCCCGGTGACTTCCTAGCAGCACCTTGGAGTTCTTTTGTTATATTCTCTATCCATTTCATTCATTCTGAGACTCTGTATATATTTTAGTCATTGTATATTCAGTAGTTGCCCATGATACTCGTGACACTAGTTCCTGGCACACACGCGTAGTGTATATATATCTTTTGGGTTTGGGTTGTATAGGCATGCATATTCTTTATTTCTATGTCAAGCTATCACCATGTTTAACTGTTTAAAATTTGTAAATGTGGACTTGTTTAATTAGATGGGGAGGGTAACACTTAGTGTAATTTGTGTTGGCTTGCCTAACCCCGTCGTTGGGCGCCATCACGACCCGGATTAGGATTCTGGGTTGTGACACACTTAGTATTATGCTTTTATTTTCACATCCAGCTATCATTATTTTTAACTGTTTAAAATTGGTATTTATTGACTTGTTTAATCAAATGGCAAGGGTAACACTTAGTGTAATTCATATTGGCTTGCCTAACCCCGTCGTTGGGTGCCATCACGACCTGGGTTAGGATTTTGGGTCGTGACAGTTAGATTTTCACTTTTATTTTTGAAAACATACGAAAAATAGTAATTTTCAATAATGTTAGTTCATTTAGCCTTAATTAATGATATTGAGTTAATTATATTTGGATTCGAGCAAGTTAGAGCAAGATTTTTAAGGAAAAACTGTAATTGAGCAGTGAGTGGCCTGCGAAATTGAGGTATGTGTTTGGTCTAACTTTGACTCGAGGAAATAGGAATCCCCACTTGTTTTCTATGTGAAATGCATGGGCGTGGTGTATAGGTGAGGTGGCGAGTATCTATGCACCACCAAATTTGCCCGATAAATATAATCCCTCTCCCGTTCCCAACTTAATTGATGCTTGCCTTAATAGTTCTTTGTTCATTATTGTTTCTATGACTAGTTGGCTTTGTTATTATGTTGGTAAATATTACTGTGGTTATTTTGGAAAGAGTATTGGTTGTTTATTTTGTTCCCTTGTGGTACAAAATGGTTGAGTAGGTTGGAAATATTTTTACGAGATATATATATATATATATATATATATATATATATATATATATATATATATATATATATATATATATATATATATATATATATATATATATATATATATATATATATATATATATATATATATATATATATATATATATATATATATATATATATATATATATATATATATATATATATATATATATATATGTGTGTGTGTGTGTGTGTTCCAATTGGTTTCATATTTGATAATATTGAGGAAGTTATGAGAATTGCAGTTTAACTATTTTATGATTGTTGAGGTTTACGTGGTTGTTTGGCTATTGATTGTTGCCAATTGTTGTGGCAAGTGTATTAAAAGTGTTGGTTGTTCTCTTGATTTTATCATGGTACATAAAGACTGAGTTGGGTTGACAGTGTTACGGTGTTTACATATATTCTGGTTGGTTTTATTGTGAAATGATATTAGTTGAAGCTTACGAGCTATACTGTTATCTGTTTGATATTGTGGAAATAAAAGTATTGTGAAAGGCTTGGCCTGAATTGTGAAATTTATGAATAAATTGATATGATATGTCTGGTGGGAGCGGGTTGCACGCCGCAACAAGGAGTAATAAGGGTGGTCATGTGGCTCGTTTATATATGTGTTTATTATTTTATGTTTGGAATTATTCATTGAAACTCAGTAGCTTAATATTTTATAATTGTTTATTATAAATAAATGGATAAGAAAAGGTAAATAGTTAATCGAACTCTAACATTGGCTTGCTTAGCAAGTACGGTGTTAGGCGCCATCACGATCTCTAAGGTTGGGAATTTGGTTCGTGACAAGTTGGTATCAGATCACTAGGTTGCTTAGGTTTCACAATTCACGAACAAACTTGGTAGAGTTTGAAGGATCGGTATGGAGATGTCTGTAGTTATCTCTCATAGGCTATGCAGTTAGGAACAATTTCACTTCTATTCTACACTATCGTGCGAATTTATTCTACCGTTGATGATTGAACTTGTATATACTTGTCCTCTCACAAATCTCGACAACACGCAAAGCGTCTACACCCGGACGAGAGATGAAACCCCAATGAAAGCTACGATTAGGGGAAGAGACAGAGGCAGAGCTCAGTCTAAAGCTCGAACATCAACACCTATTGTATAGTCTCAAATGGATCTAGACGCGGAAGTTCTAGCTCAACCGGTACATGTTGGACTAATCCAGATTCCAGAAGGATTCATAGCTACCCTAGTATTGCATAAGAAGGGAATATTTGAAAGCAATGGGGTTGATTTTGCTGTGTTTCAGATGACGAATTCCACCAAGAGAAGGTGGGGAGTTTATGTAATTACTAGACCAGTTGTGGCTCTGACTGAAGATGCGGACGTATTGAGAGATCACCCAGTGAATCATGTAGGGGTGCGAAGGACCTTGACATCTGGTTGATTTATATGATTGGTGGAGTTTAACATTGTGTATTATCAAACATTGTGACTTGTGACTTCGTGCCAAGTGGGGAAGTCCAACGTCAAAAAATAGATTGCGGGATCATGTGTTATATCGACTTTGGCTTGGAATGTATAAGGCCTGAGATTTTGCAAGAGATAAAGTTGGGACTTACGATATGTCCGCCTCCTTAATAACCCTATGCCTCAGTACCAAATGAGTTATATGAACAAATTTAAATATATAGAAGGATTACTCAGCGTGGAAGTCACGGCTGCAGATTTTGGGGTGCTCCAAAGGGGGTACAGTGGTTGACAAACTTCTAGACTATATGGTTCGTGCCAAGGTTTATATGTATAGAGCTCTACCTTTGAGATCATTGTGCATCAATAAGGATAAGAGTTACCCCAAGGAATAACGAAGGGGACATGAATAAGTGGGGTAGTTCAGCGGTGTTGAGTCAACATGGTAAAGAAGAAATTGGTTGCCGGTTATTGAGGCAAGCCTACGAAGAGGACGACCACTCATTGCAACACCAACTATTTGACTCAGTTCTCATAATGCTTTCGAAAGAATTTGTTTCTCGAACTTTCCATTTGGCGTGGCACTTAGGGTTTGAACGGTTGCGTCAGGTCACCATGGCGGTGTCAGGATATGCCATTAGATTTGATAAGTTAGCCCGTCATACTCCCAATTCGGTTCATATAGCCAAAGAGCAAGTTCACAGACTCATTAAAAGACTTAATTATGATTGTAAAATTTTGTATGACTCAGGACATGTTGAGACTTCATTTCGGCTAGTGGTAGAAATTGTCCTAGACTTGGGAGAGTCATATTTCATCAGCGCACTCAGGCTATGTGCCTCATTGCAGTTACAACTCAACTTACATGAACAGCTAGGGAAAAAGGGGGTCAGAATGTTGAAGGTAGGGGTCAGATTCCTAGAGGTGGAGACCCAGCATGTTGATATATTTTCTATGGTATGGCTGAGGTCGTTACATTAAATGGTGCCATTACAAGTACAATCTCTAATTATGATAAAGTGATAATTTCCTTAACTTGATTCGGTTATGAGTATATAGAAATTCCTCCTAATATGCTCTACTCTCGGGTGAGCTTCGTAACTCTAAAAATCTACTTTTGTGAACACTTGTATTGAGACATTCTATGGGGATATCTATGTCCATCATTACGTATTGTAATTTTGTTTAACATAAAAATATTGAAAAGAAGGAAATGGAATGTTTCGCTTGGCACGATATGCATATTACTTAAGATTCAGAATTGAGGATGAGATCCTCGCGTTTTAATATGATTTGGTGTATTTAAACCTGGCTACGAGCCGCGGTGTAAGTTATGTTAGGATGCGATCCTTGTGATGGAAATTCTTGTGTTTAAATTCTCATTTGTGAATTAAAACTTTACTATAGTACTGGTAGGAAGTCATGCATGTTAGGCTTATTCAACAGTTTATGTATAAAATAATGATAATGATCATAATAATAAATGAATAAATAATAATAATAAAAGTAATACTAATAATATTAAATAAATAATAAACTAATTAATTAACTGTGTATAATTTGCAAAATCAGTGTAAGAATTATTGAGCTTTGACCTGCGAGGTATGTGCCGCCCATGTGGCGTTAAATGAGACATTAAGTCGGGTATATAATTATGAGGTCTTCAGGAATCGTATCTCGTTATCAATATTGTGAAGGTTTGAAAGGGGATTATTTTTAACGTGAAGTTGTTTGATGATTCTAAAAGTGACTATGAACAACTATTAAGAGCATATTGAGCCGAAAGGATGTTCCATTTGAATGGTCCGCCTTGACTTCAGCACCGGTATTGGTATTACCATTACGGTGCATTATGACGCTTCCCGAGTTAGACTTGGAACGGTATTAATGCAGGATGGCAGAGTGATTGCGTATGTATCTCGTCAGTTGAAAGTCCATGAGAAGCATTACCATGTTTATGACTTAGAGTTGGCAGCCATTGTTCATGCATTGAAAATTTGGAGGCTCTATATTTATGGCGTGCCGTGTGAGGTTTTTACTGACCATCGCAGTCTCCGGTACTTATTCAAGTAGAAAGATTTAAATTTGAGGCAACAGAGATGGTTAGACTTACAAAAATATTATGATGTCACCATATTGTATCAGCCGGGGAAAGCCAATGTAGTGGTCGATGCATCGAGTAGAAAGGCGGTGAGTATGGGAAGCCTTGCGTATATTCCAATTGGTGAGAGATTGTTGGCTTCAGACAATTAGACGTTGATTAATCAGTTCGTGAGGTTGGATATTTCACCCAACAGTGTTCTAGCTTGTACAGTCGCTGAGTCTCCTCTAATTGAATGTATCCGGGAGCGGCAGGATGATGACCCACCTTTGGCGGTCCTTAGGGACACAGTTCGGCACGTTGATGCCAAGCAGTTTAGAGTTAGAGGTGATGGTGTTTTGAGGATGCAGGGTCGTTTATGTGTCCCTAATGTTGATGGCCTTCGTGAGTTGATCCTTGAGGAGGCTCACAGTTCTATGTATTCTATTCACCCAGGGGCAGTTAAAACTATACGGAACTAATGCCAGTTCCAGAATTCCATTCGGACCATGATATCATGAGGTCCAATTCCAAGCTAAATTCCAAATCTATGAAATTCTGAATTCCAATTCAGGTGCCGAAATACTCCCAGGTCATCAGAAACTCGAGGCGAACACACTCCCAAGTCCGAAATCATCATCCGGAGCTGCTGGAGCTGTCAGAACTCGATTCCGAGGTCATTTGCTCAAAATGCTGCTCGGAACCAAAATTAGCCAAATAGGCTAGCCTTCAGGAACCAAGTGTTCCTGAACTGGCCAAAACACTTCCCAATCTCGAACTACCTGCCCACATAAGTCGTAAGGCACAAGTAGTCGCTATGGAAAGAGTCATTCACAGGAACGGAGTCCCAACACACAAAACGACTGGCTGGGTCGTTACATTCTCCCCCTCTTAAACAAACGTTCGACCTCGAACGGGTCTAGAATGGTACCTGATGTGTTGAACAGCTGTGGGTATCTGTCCCCCATATCCTGCTCGGACTCCCAAGTCGCCTCCTCAACTGGTTGGCCCCTCAACTGCACCTTAACCGCTGAAACTGTCTTGGACCTCAATTGGCAGTCCTGTCTATCAACAATAGCCACAGGCTCCTCCTCATAGCTCAACTGCTCATCTAGCTGAATAGTACTATAATCGATCACATGGGAGAAGTCTGCGAGATACCTCCGAAGCATCGAAACATGAAAAA
>ML279832.1:7472-24510 GCA_005239495.1 Nicotiana undulata | reverse complement strand
GCATAGAACCCCCAGCAGAGTGTCCATGATTTCGCCCCCCCCCCCCCCTCTTTTTCTCTCCTTGCGGATAGTTCGGGATTTTGACATTATAGGGACTACTCGTTTCCTTTTGGGAAAGGGGTATAAGAAATTGAAGAGCTGCCACCTAACGAATTAAGGTGCGTTAGGGCACCTATTACGGGTCATTTATAAAACCAGTTTGTATTACTAGTGATTAGGTAAGGGCTTGAAGTTACTTCGAGGGGAAGGTGTTAGGCACCACTCGAGGTCCACAACGGTGGGTCCCAGCCAAACTTACTTTATGAATTAGTCAATTAGCAATAAGTAGTCTAAGCACACATATGTAAAAGAAATAAAGGCTTTTTAACAGATAAGAAATCTAAGCACACATTTGTAAAAAGGATAAGGGAGGTCCTAAGTTATTTATCCTAAAGGATCATATCCAGGCAATGCCCGGTAATCACTCCTCAATGAGAGGGGCTACAAGTTTCATTAGCGCACAGGTCATCATATCCTTTTACTACCCATTAACCCACCCCTTAGCGGTTATATGAGCGAATTTGATTAACGAACTCTAAGCGTGTTGTTACCCGTCCCTTCCTTATGGTCCCGGAGGAGTTTAGGACCTCTAGTCTTAGGCAGTTCTAGGAAATCCTAAGGTGTTTAAAATGAAAAAATCTAGGCGACAACAAATAACACATAGGACAATCAAATAGGGGGGGGGAGCAGTTAACGGGCTCATTTTTACCTTTACATATATAGACAAATAAGCAGCACGTCTCAAACACAGATTCAGGTAATTTCAGAGAAATCCTAGAACAGGGTATCTAGATGAGCATCAAAACACAAAGTATGCAACATTGTTTTTAAGGGCGAAGTGACAGAACCCTAATTAGTTTTCCTACTGATTTTAAAACTTGTTAAACGTGAGCAGTTTATAAATAATCAAAGAACAATTTCTCAGTTTTATAAGGACATTAATTACCTAAGGCTTGCCTAGGCATGAGGCTATATGCTATCATAATGATAGAAGTTGTTTAAACAATTTGAAGTTGTTTCAACCTATAGGAATGCTGATCTAATTAACGGAGATTACCACAGTTGATTTTATACAGATTATTACTGAAATATGATTCCTATGCGTGAAGGCATTTGTTAGTTTTTTCAGAGGTATTTGTTTATATATGTGATATAGATATGATTCGGATCAAATGCAAACGGAGTCCTAGAACAGGATATCTAATGCACACAGATATTACTATTTTATTAAGCAGTATCATTTAGCGGCAGGATTTCTAAGTGACAGTACTTACGCAGAATCAGAACTTGAATAATGATCTATGCAATATGCTGAAGCAATAAACGTGAGTACCCTAAAAACAGGATGTCTAATGCACAGGTTTAGAATGGTTTGAATGCAAATAAACACGCGATCCTAAGACGTGATTTCTACAGCATCACACAAGCCTAGAACATGATTTCTAGAGCAGGTTAGCATAATGTAAATCCTAAAGCATGATTCTTACCCAGCTTTACCCCACATGATCATATAGCTACCCTCCCTTTTCACTAGTTACCCCAATATCTGTTTACAAAGGATCATTACAGATCGGGATTACATAAATTACATAAATGAAATATAAATTAAACCATAGGGAGCCTGATGCAGGTCCAAAGAAAACCTGGGGTTACCAGGCCTTCAGTGTGGTCTCAAATGCCAGAAATCTCAAAGCTAATTCGTGTTCAAGTGTGTCAGAGTTCCCTAAGGACCTCTATGATCCCGGGTAGTGCTCACACCAATACTTTTCACAATAGGGACTAATTATGTGCAGTGTGGAAGGGCCAGCCCCAGTGTGCCAGTGTTCAAAGGAATCTCATGGTATCCCAAGGCAATACGCACACTGGAGGGGCAGAACCTATTGACCTAAGATTAAAGTGAGAGTGTTTGACATAGTTTTGAAAGATTTAGTGAAAAACAATATAGAGATGACTCTAGGAGTGAAATGTTTTTCTGAAATAAAAGCTAGTTTAGTTGCAAAACAGTTTGAGAAGGGTATTAAAGCACTTTTGAAATCAGCAAACAAATCAATTGGTCATAGAACAACCAGATTCAGAAACACTTGACAAACAGATTTCACACAGGGATAAAGGGGATGGGGACACATAAAATACACATTAAGGAGACATATGACAAGATTCAGGGAAGCATATAAGCCGCAAAATGCACAGAATACTAAAGAGATTTATAGAATTAATAGATTAGCCATGATGGTAGGTAATTGAGACATGAAACATGGATTATAGTGAAGCCATGTTGAAAGAAAATAAACACTGGACAAGATCAAACACACAACTAGAGTTAGTTTAATTCCGTAAGAGACTAGATAACTTAACATGATCTCCTTAGTGAATGAGAATAGACAAGGGGTAAATAGACATGCTGAACAAACATCAGACAGACAACAAGTTTCATGCTAGACAGCCAGCAATTATAGACAACTATAGTTTATGTATGCTAATCACATATTGAACAAAACAAGATTACACATGCTAAACGAGGTAGTAGACAGGAACAAGAATCGAATTCATAACTAGTGAACTGGGACAGTAAAGAAACACATAGAGTTTTAGGTTTCAAAATTAAACTGAAACATACCACGGAAGGTAAAGCTGGTGCAATTCAATATCTAGCCTTGGCTTATAGTCGGCTAAATCAGTGAATATCACAAATACTGATTAATCATTTTAATCAAATCTATTAGGCATCAATTTCATTTTTACAATTATTAGCTATTTTTATAAATTATTTATCTATTTTAATTGGGTATTTAATAGTTAGCCACTTTTATTTTAAATCCTAGCCTAATTAAATACAGACCCCTAACCTATTTAATTGACCCAATAACCCAGCCCAGTCTTAAATCCTACCCGGCCCAAGCATCTGTCAATCTGAACCGTCATTAATTCAAATCAACGGTCCATATTCCCCATTCCTTAATTAAACCTAGGTGACTACCCTCCCCCGTCTCATTTCTCCCTCTCATTTCTCACTCAGCCGTCTCTAAGTTCTTTCATCTCTCTCCCTAAATGCTCCATCTACTGAGCCATGTTCTCCCTTATCCGGCCACCTCCTCGCGGGAAACCATGGAGGT
This sequence comes from Nicotiana undulata, assembly GCA_005239495.1. Lineage (NCBI taxonomy): Eukaryota > Viridiplantae > Streptophyta > Magnoliopsida > Solanales > Solanaceae > Nicotiana > Nicotiana undulata. The sequence goes on along the minus strand of ML279832.1, from coordinate 21,358 downwards.
CTCACCTCCCACCAGCCTTATGGCTCCGTCCTTTGCACTTGTGTCACCGTTCGAAGCCCTCAAGTGAACCAGAGGCGGTTCACTCACCTCTCATGCCGTTTTCCGGCCACCCATGGCCGTTCGAGTAAGATCTTTACACCCTCCGGTTAAAAACCGGCAAGGCTCTTCTTCTCTTTGGGTTTTCTCTAGAAACCCTAACTTTAAAACCTTCCGACCTTTCTAGATCTGTAACAGATCTATGTGTATTTTGAGGGTTTTACAAGTTTTCTTCAAGAAATCTCCTTGTTTTCAAATGATTTCTTCACTTTCAAAAACTAGGGTTTCTTAACCCCTTTCAAAAACGATTCAACTTCTAATATTAAGTGTTTTCTACTGTGTTTGAATGATTCTCTTATGCTTTCCCTTGTTATCTGAGTTATTATGCTAAAAGCCCGAATTTTTAGACTATTCCCTAGAATAGGCTCGATTAATCTGTATGTGTACGTGTTGCTCATGAACATTCTGTGCTTTCATGTATGTTCTATGTACTCTTGTGCTCTAATTATTGTTAGGATTTCTGAGTCTCTACTGTTCCTTTAATTATCTATTTAGGGTTTCTCTGATTTTTTTTCAACATGTGCCATTTATCGTTTAATAAATCTGATTAGTTGTTTTATTGATTTTTACATATCAATCTTTACTGATTTCGTGTATTTTCCTTAAAACTATGATATTTCCTTTAAGTAATGCTGGTTGTCTGACTTGGGTGATATATTTCCTTAATTGATACTGGTTCTTTGTGATTTGAATCTCATTCGATATTCTCTTGACTGATTCCCAGATTAAACTATATATTTTGCCTTATTTTTATGTATAAGCATGTTGTCATTTATTGTTATATAATTTCCTTACTTGATACATCCTGTATTCAGTCCTAATTGCATGCCATATACTTTTACTGCTCATGTCATGGTAAAAATCAGTTTTCAATTGATTCATTTCCTTGTTTAACACTGCTTGTGTCCGTTTGAACTATGATTCCCTAATTAAAGGGAGTCCGTGTACTAATTGATCCTAGTGGTGATTATTTCCATAATTGTTCTAAATTAGTACTTGTTACCTTATTCTTCTGCCTGTCTTAAAACTATAAATACTATATTCATTCATTAACAGAAAAGAAAAAAAAGATATTGTTCTGAACTCTCTTACACACACACAATATTCTCTCTTGCTCTTCTTGTTGTTTACTTGCTATTCTCAGTCGGCTGCAAGCCAAGACTGAGTAATTATACACTCTACTGCTCTGCACTTATTCTCTCTTAAAATGGTATGTCTTCAGTTTAATTTAAGGCCTAAAAAATAACATGTTTCTGTTTGTATTGCAATTCCTTTGGTTCTACTATGCTTTTACTTGTGGTTCCGTTGTTTACCTTTCAATTAGCATGCCTACTTATTATTTTACCAATGTGATTACCCCTTCCTTTAGTTTCAGCATATTTACTCCCTTTTTGTATGTTTCACTATGACTCTGCTTTACCCTTGATTTCCAACACACTACAAGCATGTACTATATGTCACTTAGTTACTGTTTGATCCTGGATACATGCTATACTCATGAATCCTCCCCCTGAACCTATATGTAACTCTATTTGTTATATGATATCCCCCTCGTTGGCATTCCCTCAATCTGATTCTATTAAGTTCCTGGCATGAATACTTTTGTGACCAATACATTTTGTGGTCATTTAAGTTATGTACAAGTCTGTAGTACCTTAATACTTATATGATGTTAACTTGTATGCAAACCTGTTTTCATGTGTAGCCTACTTGTCCCCAATCCCTTCCTCCCTGTTTGTGACTGTTTCCCTGTACTATGTATGCTGTTTTGGTCCTGAGTTGTTGATTGTCCTACTCCCTTTCTTATCAAAATGTTTTCACTAATGCAAATCCTCCTGTTGTTTCAAAAACCTATTTTCAAATAAGCTATTTTCAGAAACTGTTTTTCAACTCACCTTTATCAAAACTATGTCAGACACTCTCACATATACTCTTAGAAGTCTAGGTTCTTCCCCTTTAGTGTGTGACTTCTTAGGGATCCCTATGAGATCCCTCTGAACTCTGACACATTAGAGCTGGCTCTTCCACACTGCACTTACTCAATATGTATATGGAAATATGGGTGTGAGCACTGTCCGGGATCCCTTGAGATCCTTTGGGAACTCTGACACACCTGGATTATATGAAAGACTGTGAATATCAATGGCATTGAGAAGTTCCGGAGATTTTGGGCCTATGAGTAGGCTCCCTATAGTATAACTTCTTCTTTTTCCTATTTCAGTTATGTAATTTATGCAAAATGGCATGTAATAATTATTGTAAACATTTCTTTGGGGATGGATAGTGAAATGGGAGGGGTAACAATGCATGCTTTATCTATTAGAAGGGTAGAAAACATGCTCCTAGGATTTATTCCTTATATGCGCAATAGAAATCATGTTTAGGCCCATATGTTCAATTCCTGCATTAGAAATCATGCCGCTTAGGTCCCATGTCTGCTGTTTCAGCATGCGTATTTCACTGTCGTATCAGTTAGAAAATCCCGTGCTAGAGTAAACGTGCTAATAACTAATTTTCTACAATCACGTTATACGCTGCCATGTACACTTAAAGATCCTTCTTTAGGATAAAACAACACTAATAAATAAGTCATCTTCAGATCCTCTGCCTATTATGAAAGCATGTTCAAATGATGTACATTTATGCATTTAGAAAAAACAATCCTGCTTAGGTTCTTCATATACATCATCTCTGTGCATTAGACACCATGTTTAGGTTTGCATTCATACTCGTTTAAATACACCTAGTGTGATTACTGATGCATGAAAAGGAGTTAACAACAACTTCACTCAGTCCTTTGAAAATAACTGGTAATGAGTTTGTGTTCTGAACACCTCGAGCAGCAAGCTTTTAGGTAACATAATGTCAAACAATTCTTCCCTAAGTAACTCTGGCAACTGGTATACTGTCTCACACTTAGGCAAGCCTTAGGTGATTAATTTGTTTAAAAACTGGAAATCTGCTTCCCTGTATATGCTGCTTAATACTTAACAGGTTTAAAAATCAGTAGGCAAGCTGATTAGGACCATTTTGAATTGTACAACAAATATGCTATCTGTTTATATTCTAAAATCACCTAGATATCATGTCTTAGGATTCTGAATTAAACACTGCCCTTAACTGTGTTTGAGACGTGCTGCCTATTTGCATTACTTGTGGAGGTATACTTGGGCCTTTTCTCTGCTTTTCTGTGTTTCCCCTTAATTGCAGTCCTATATGTTCTTATATGTCGCCCTATTATTTTTTCCTTTAAACCTGAGGGTCTGCCTAGAACATCCCTTATAGGTAGAAGTCCTAAAACTCGTCCAGGACTATTAGGAAGGGACGGGTAACAACACGCAATAGAGGTCGTTGACCAACACTCGCTTTAATTACCTCTACGGGGTGGGAAGGGTAGATATGGACATGATGACCGGTGCGCTAATACCACGTGTATCCCCTCTTTGAGGAGTGACATACCGGGTATTGCATTGATGTGATCCATATGACAAACAACCTAGGATTCTCTCATATCCCCTTTATATGCATGTTTAGATTACAACTCTTTCAAAACTCTATACAAATATTAAATATTTTCAAACCTAGTAACACATGTGTGCTTAGACTGCTAGTTTTCTAAAACCCCTTTTACTTGTCTTAAACATTAATTTCTTATTTGGCTAGTTGTACAAATTCACAAAAGTTGTTTGGCCGGAAACCACAGTTGTGGATTTTGAGAGGTGCCTAACACCTTCTCCTTAGAATAATTTCAATCCCTTACCCTATCTCTGGTTATCAAATCAATATCTATAAATGACCCCAAATAGGTTCCCTAAGGCACCTTAACTCGTTACGTGGCGACTCTTCAAATCCTGCATACCCTTTTTCCAAAAGGAAACGAGTTGTCCCAATAATGTCGAAACCCTTTGAATGACCCGAAAGGATTTAGAAAAATAGGGCGCGACAGCATGGCGACTCTGCTGGTGATTTTAGGCTTTTACCACTTCAAACTACTTTGTGAAATTGTACCTTTACTTTGTTAATATTTGCATCTCTTTCCCTTTCCCCTTTATGTGCAATTAATTGTTTATTTCTGTCAAATATTTAATCTTTTTCAAAGGCAAAACTGACATGTTTTCTTTGTTTCCCTTTGTAACCGCTAAATTATAATCGTTGTATTTATCGCTTTCATAACGTGCAAATACATGACTACATGCTTTATTGCTTATTATTTCATAATCATGCTCAACATCATACTTCACTCGTGCCAAAATAAATCTTATAGCAACGTTTGATGACTGGTTACGCCCTTCCTATATTATCACCCCTAAATTCAGAAAGGTTTATTTGCGGTAAAACTAGTCGATCAGCGGTGCAATTGACGGTTCCGTTCCTTTCCCCTTGAAATGTCCGCTCAAGGGTACCAGTCTAAAACCCCATAGAAACCTTACTCCGTTATGCTGTTGCATGCATCATGGTCAAACCTAGCCAGGCTAACGTGTAGTCCGCACAATAGCCAGCCTTGTCCAAAGTCCAACGGGTTTTCATAAATCCCAAGGGGCGTCATCACGTTCTGTGCATTTATTTGGAGAACTAAATGCTTGTATGCTAATCATAGATGTTAAATAGTCGAGTCTGGCGGGGGTAAGGGCCTAATCCTGTTTACTTTGCAGAAATATAAGGCACGAGGTCCCTAGATTCGGCATGGTTACCAACATCCACCCAAAGCTTTTGAACTGGTGGGAGGACCTGCATTCTAGTGATAAGACACTCGTCAAGAAATACTTGGGTAATCTACCGTCCCTCCTAAACATCCAACCCAACAACATGATGATAGAGACTGCCACTTTATTCTGGGATAGCGAAAGGGCCATTTTCTGTTTTGGGGACATTGAAATGACACCGTTGCTAGAGGAAATAGGAGGACTAGCAGGACTAGTTTGGGAAACTCCTGGGTTGCTAATGCCTGAAAATCGCACAAGCAAATGTTTCTTGAAAATGATGGGTTTAAAGAAGAATGCAAAATTAGGGTGTCTGAAGGAGTCGTACATCCCTTTCGACTACTTGTATGAAAGGTACGGCCACAACAAATCATATCGTACCTTCCATGACGAATTCGCTATCACATCATTGGGACACATTCACCGTAGGGTGTTGATCTTCATGGTTTGTTTCCTGGGTCTGATCGTATTTTCGACAAAGAAAGAGAGAATCCACACTAGGCTGGCTATGGTAACCAAGAACCTAATGGAGGGAATTGGTGGGCAGACCCTCAATATCGTCCCTATGATCATCTCAGACATCTATCGAGCCTTAGAAAAGTGTCAAAGAGGAGCTAAGCACTTCGAAGGCTGCAATCTACTACTCCAACTCTGGTTCCTAGAACATCTTCAAAGGGCCAGTACCGACAAGAGTTTCAGCGAAGGGCATGGGACGACCACATCGCTTTCCATCACCCGAAGCGAATGACTTATATTCCTGACAGGTTTGCTCAGCCCGAGAATGCCAAAGAATGGGTAGAGTTCTTCGATAAACTGACTGAGGAGAAAGTTCAGTGGATGTCTGAGTGGTTTCCAACAGAAGAATTCATTGTCCAGTCCAGGGATGCACCATTCTTGATACTAATTGGTCTGAGAGGAACATATCCTTACTTCCCTCACCGAGTTATGAGACAAGTAGGCAGAAAGCAAATCATACAAAGGGTCGACAAGATGAGCCATTTCCGAGCCGACTTTCAGGACGATGATACTCCTCACAAGTGCAAAACGCAACACATGTGGCACTCTAAGATCATAATGGAGAAAGACATGATTGAACCAGACAGATACCACGCAGGATGTACACATTTTTACTCAGGGTGGTTAGAAGACAACTGGGATGGTCTAGGCAAGCCAGGGTTCACCCGAGGTAACAGGATCATAGATGAAAAGGCATAATCTCAAGTCAAGTATAATCAACTGCGCAAGAGGATCCGTGAATGCGAGAACGAGCACCCCGAGATACACGAGACCAACAAGAAATTGATTAAAGAGTGGAAAGACATGGCCGTCAGTGCCAATAGAAAGCTGGGATACTTGGAATGAGGCATAGTCGAACTGGATGGCAAGATCATCAAGAGAGTTGAAGACTGCCAAAAGGCTTAAGGGAACGAAGGTGGACATCTAGCCGGAGGATATCTACCACTAGGACTTCGCGAGCTAGGGAACCTATTCGAGGGAATCAAGGATGCCGAATCTGGGGAAGGTCTTTCTGGGACCAAGTAGGATAGGATTTATTTTTCTCGCTTTATCTATGTAATAAGGCCAATGGCCACTAGTGACTTTATTTCTTGTTTAGTGTCATTTTGGATTCGTCTATTTTTTACATTAATGAAATGAGGCATTTTTGGCATTTAAGTTCTCCAAATCAATTTGTCGCTAGGCCTACCACGGGCACAGTGAGGTTCCCAAATTAGGACACGTTTTATACTCTCGCACTATGTGTTTAAATATTGCAATACTTTTTCATAATCCTTACTGACTTGGCTACTTTTGTTTTTGTTTTTGTTTTCTTTCTTTTATTATTCCCCTCCCCAAAGGTTGGTTCATGCACTCTAGCATCATCATCATACCTCACAATATCCAAGGGCCCTCCACCCTCTCCTCCTCCTAGTCCTCTCAAAGTCAAAATAAAGGGCAAAGGCAAAATGGAAGACTCATGCAATATCAGGAAAGAAAACACAGCTGAACGGGTAGAAGCTGCTAACGGCCAGGGTATTCGAGTTCAGAATGAGACTATGTCGCAGCTGGAACATAAGTTGTTGAGGTTCCAGGAAGAGCTTGATCAAGTCCGAAATTTGGCAAACCTATCATTCACACTCAGCGTTCCAGACGTCACCTACCCTGACACCCAAAAACCCATACCTCCTCAGAACACCCTGAACAAGCAAAATCATCCCACAGTTCATCACCACACCACTCCACCAAAGAATCAAACTCTTCCAGCATAATGCAATGCCTGCCACACCCTAAGAAAAACTCCATTACTCATCCCCGAGCCGCAAAACTCCACAATTAACCACCTCTACACCCATGCACCAGGCCATAAAAAAAACCCATCTACGTGGAGACTATACCGCACTCCACCCAACCCATTTCACAAACACCAGAGTTGTGAAAAGGATTTGCATATCAGGAATTTGGCTGAGGAACTTAAAAAGCTGACCATCCAAGTTCAGGGCGTTGAGGGAAGCAAAAGAGTCGAGGGGATGAAATATGAAGACCTCTGCATACAACCCGATGTTAAACTTCCCGAGGGATACAAACCTCCAAAGTTCGAAATGTTTGATGGTACAGGTGATCTGAGGTTCCATTTGAGGACCTACTGTGATAAGATGGTTGGAGTAGGGAAAGATGAAAAGATCCGCATGAAGCTATTCATGAGGAGCTTAACGGGAGATGCTCTATCTTGGTACATCATCCAAGACCCCAGTAAATGGTCGAATTGGGCAAGCATGGCATCTGACTTCATGGATAGGTTCAGGTTTAACACAGAGAACGCACCGGATGTGTTCTACATTTAGAATATGAAGAAAAAGCCTACGGAAACTTTTTGCGAGTACGCTACTCGCTGGAGATCTGAAGAAGCTAAGGTCAGGACCGCCTTAGACGAAGAACAAATGAATAAGTTCGTTGTCCGAGATCAAGATCCACAATACTATGAGCGATTGATGGTTATCAAGAACCATAAGTTCTTTGATATTATCAAACTGGGTGAGATAATTGAAGAGGGAATCAAAAGCAGTATGGTCACTAACTTTGAGGCCTTACAAGCTACAAATAAGGCCCTACAGTCCGGTGGTGTGTCCAAGAAAAGCGATGTGCGAGTCGTGATGGTTGCACAGAGAACCAAGTCTCCATTTAAATATCAAACCTACCAAACACCTCAACTTACAGATCATCCAACACCTCCCCAAAATTACCAAGCACCCTCACCCTCATACCAAACACCACCACCAACATATCAATCATCCCCACCACCTACCTATCAACCTACTTCACCCAGATATTCCTAACCCGCTCCTGTTTACCATACCTATAACTCTCAACCATCCCACTATCTGTCACCCCTTGCACGCCAAAAATTTCCTATACCTCGACCAAACTTTGATCGCAGACCTCCCAAATAATATACCGCCATTGCTGAGCCTATAGACCAGTTGTATTAGAAATTGAAGGATGCTGGTTATGTCAACCCCATCCCTGCCGGAACCCCTGAGAATCCTTCCTAGTGAGTTAATCCAAACAAGTTTAGTGAATACCACTCCGGCATGAAAGGACACACTATTGACGAGTGCCGCTCTTTGAAGGATAAGATACAGTCCTTAATCGACAACAAGATCATTATGGAAAACAAATCCTCTCCCAACGTCCACATCAATCCACTCCCAAACCATAAGGGTGGGGGCATCCACCTGATCAAAATAGAAGAAGATTGGGACCTAGAGGGTTGATTAGTTTGATCATAGAAGGTGATGACCCAAAGAAGCCAGTGGTCACTCTCAATCCTATCATAGTCCAGATCCATCCATCTGGAGATGCTGAGGTAGCTATGTCAGTACCTTTTGAGTTTGAAGCAGCACCACCCGCAAAGGCGCCTGCGCCATTTGAGGTCGAAATTATGCCACATGCAAATGCGCCTGCACCATTTGAGGTTGCAATCATGCCACCTGCTAAGAGCATGTTCCATTCGAAGTGAAGGTAGTTGCACCAATCACGTTGGCGATATCAACCACGCCACTCTTCTACACTAATATTGTACCATGGGATTATGTTGCAGAGGCAAGAAGGAAGGGCAAAGTCAAGATTGAAGAAGCTACTGTGGCACAAGGCATGACAAGGACCGACAGAGTTTATACACCTGAACACTTGGATGAATCAAGCAAACAGGCTTCCAATAGGCCACCCATTATTGAGACAGTCCCAGATGATCTTTGGAGGAAGGTGCAAGCCAAAGAGTACTTTGTCATTGACCAATTGTACAAAACCCCAGCTCAGATATATGTTCTTTCATTGCTGTAAAATTCAAAGGGACATAGAAATGCTTTGATGAAAGTGCTGAATCAAGCATATGTGCCAAACAACATCACCATCGGGGAAATGGCCAATATGGTAGGCCAAGTGCTGGAGAGTCACAAGATTACTTTTCCTAAGAACGAGCTGCCGCCTGAAGGGCTAGGTCATAACAAAGCAATGCACATCACTGTGCAATGTGAAGACTACTTCATCACTAGGATTCTGATCGACGGAGGATCCAGTCTCAATATATGCCTATTGACAACGCTCAAGAAATTCGGCAAAGGGTTGTACCAGATAAGAGAAGGGTCAATGAATGTGAAAGCTTTCGATGGTTCACAGAGGTCTACCATCGGCGAAATCATCCTTTGCTTGAAAATGGGTCCTACATGGTTCGAAGTTGATTTCAAGGTAATAGACATATCGACATCCTACAACCTGCTGTTGGGGAGGCCATGGATACATGCTGCTGGAGCCGTGGCATCGACACTACATCAGGAAGTGAAGTTTGAATGGAACCATCAAGAGGTAATCATCCACAGAGTCGGGATAAATCCTATTTAAAGTCGCCAGACTATTCCAGTAGTTGAAGGAAGGAGGAAGCTGGGTGGAGAAACTTACCACCACATTGAACGGGTCAATGCAATAGAAAAAGACAAATGGTGGGATAGCAAGATAGCGAGCATGATGAACTCGAGAGGGTATGAGCCAGGTAAAGGGCTCGGCAAGAATCTCCAATGAATCTCCAAACCTATAAAGATCAAAAACCATGGCACCATTTTTGGTCTGGGATACGAATATACTTGGCAAGAGTACAACGACTGGTCGCCACATTGGTGTGGTCCTTATTAACCTTTGGATCAGCCAAAACCACATCTGGAGCAGACCTTTTGGCAGGCCGCATTATCTATGGGTCAGAGGAAGAAGAAGTACTTGCAGCGTTGAGGAACCTATTTCTGGAAGACGATGACATGGATTGCTGCGTCATTTTTTAGGGGGAGAGGGAGGAAGGCCCTTCCATCCAGGCCGTGAGCAGGGGCACATCTCTCAAGAATTTGACTATCATAACAGCCAGGGCTCGACGAGCCTCAGGGTAGCAGGGCTAAACAAGCTTTATTCATTGTCTTTTACTAAATGATTTCCTTTTCCGCATTTTATTTCCGCAATAAGAGCTTTAATGTTCAAAAAGTTTATTCAATTTATCAAATGCACTTTTACGTTTTATGAATCAATATTTATTACTATCATTTTCCTCTCATTACTTTATCTATACAACATTACTATTACTTGTCTCGATGAACTGACGATTGTGACATGCAATGAGACAACGCAACAAACGGACATTGATTCAGAAGAAGAAGATGATATACCTGACGAGATCATCAAAGAAGTCGAGAATTTTAAGAACAAACCTAAGTCCAACCTAGACGAGAACGAAATTGTCAACATGGGAGATTTAGAAAATGTCAAGGAAACTCGCATCAACATTCATTTGTCGCCATCAGAGAAGAAGGAGTACATAGAATTTCTAAAAGAGTATGAGGACATATTTGCATGGTCGTACAATGACATGACTGGTCTAAGTACATCCATTATTTCTCACACATTACCGACCAACCCAATGTGCCCACCGGTAAAACAAAATCTCAGGAAGTTCAAGCCTGACATGAGTTTGAAAATCAAGGAAGAAGTCACCAAACAAATCAACGCCAAGGTTCTCAGAGTAGTGGAGTATCCGACCTGGTTAGCCAACATCGTGCCAGTCCCAAAGAAAGATGGGAAGGTAAGAGTCTGTGTCGACTACCGGAATCTAAACGGGGCCAGTCCGAAAGATGATTTTCCTTTTCCAAATATACACATCCTAATTGACAATTGCGCCAAGCATGAACTACAGTCATTCGTGGATTGTTGTGCTGGTTACCATCAGATCTGGATAGATGAGGAAGATGCTGAGAAAATGGTTTTCATTACGCCGTAGGGAGTATACTGCTATAAGATGATGCCGATCGGCCTGAAGAATGATGGGGCCACCTATATGAGAGCTATGACCACTATCTTCCACGATATGATACACAGGGAGATCGAGGTATATGTGGACGATGTCATTATCAAGTCCAAAAGAGCCGCCGATCACATAGCAGATCTGAGAAAGTTCTTCAACAGGTTGCAGAAATACAATCTTAAACTAAACCCTACAAAGTGTGCATTCGAGGTTCCTGTTGGGAAATTGCTCGGGTTCATGGTCAGCCGTCGAGGGATATAATTGGATCCATCAAAAGTCAAAGCCATCCAAGGATTACCACCGCCAAGGAACAAAAAAGATGTGATGAGTTTCCTGGGATGCCTTAACCACATCAGCCGGTTCATAGCACAGTCTACAGTTATATGTGAACCGATCTTCAAGATGCTGAAGAAGGATGCCGCGACCAAATGGACCGATGATTGTCAAAAGGCCTTTGACAGGATGAAGGAATACTTGTTAACACCGCCAGTCTTGGTACCACCTGAGCCAGGTAGACCTTTGCTACTCTACCTTGCAGTATTAGATGGAGGTTTTGGCTGCGTTCTGTGGCAGCATGACGAAACAGGGAGAAAGGAGCAGGTTATTTATTATCTGAGCAAGAAGTTCACTCCGTACAAGGCCCGGTATTCTCTATTGGAACGTACCTGCTGTGCTTTGACTTGGGTAGCCTAGAAGCTGAGGCATTACTTCTGTGCCTACACAACATATCTCATATCCAGGATTGATCCCTTGAAGTACATCTTTCATAAGCCCATGCCCACTGGCAAGCTCGCCAAGTGGAAAATCCTGCTGAGTGAGTTCGACATTGTCTATGTGACTTAGAAAGCAGTCAAGGGACAAACATTGGTAGACCATCTTGCTGAGAACCATGTGGACGGAGAATACGAACCCCTGAGAACGTATTTTCCGGATGAAGAGGTATTATTCATAGGAGAAGACATTGCGGAATCCTATGACGGTTGGAGGTTGTTCTTCAATGGAGCAGAGAATTTCAAAGTAGTAGGCATTGGAGGTGTCCTGATATCGGAAACTGGTCAACATTATTCGGTATCTGCTAAACTCAGATTCTCCTACACCAATAATATGGCGGAATACGAAGCCTGCATCTTAGGGCTCAACATGGCCATTGACATGAATGTTCAGGAATTGCAAGTAATTGGTGACTCAGATTTGCTAATACACCAAGTACAAGGAGAATGGGCTACTAAGAACTCCAAGATACTGCCTTATCTGCACCATGTACAAGAATTGAGAAAGAGGTTCACGAAGACAAAATTTTGGCACGTCCCCAGAATTCAGAACGAGTTCGCCGATGCATTGGCCACTCTGTCATCTATGATACAACACAAAGATAAGAATTTCATTGATCCCGTCCCAATGAAAATCCATAGCCAGCCAGCTTACTGTGCCCATTTTGAAGAAGAAGCAGACGGAAAGCCGTGGTTTCACGACATCAAGGAGTATCTGTCAAAGAGAGAGTACCCATAGCTTGCAAATCACACTCAGAAATGCATGCTTTGGAGATTTTCCAACAACTTCTTTCACAGTGGAGGAATCATGTGCAGGAGGACTCCCGACCTGGGATTATTAAGATGTGTTGATGCAAAGGAAGCATCCAAGCTACTTGAGGAGATACATGCTGGGACCTGTGGCCCACATATGAATGGTTTTGTCTTAGTAAAGAAGATACTCAAAGCAGGTTATCTCTGGATGACTATGGAAACGGACTGCATCCAGTATGTCCGGAAGTGCTACCGCTGTCAGGTACATGCGGATATGATAAAGGTACCTCCAAACGAGCTCAATGCAACAAGCTCACCATGGCCGTTTGCCGCTTGGGGAATGGAAATCATTGGACCAATCGAGCCGCCTCCAACGGACATAGTTCATCTTAGTGGCAATTTATTATTTCACTAAATGGGTCGAAGCAGCATCCTACAAAGCAATGACTAAGAAAGTCATGGAAGACTTTGTCTGCGACCATATTATTTGTCCGTTCGGAGTTCCAGAATCAATCATCACCGACAACGGTTCTAATCTCAACAGTGACCTGATGAAGGCTATGTGCGAGACTTTCAAAATCAAGCACAAGAATTCCATAGCCTATAGACCTCAGATGAATGGAGTTGTAGAAGCCTCCAAGAAGAACATCAAGAAGATATTAAGGAGAATGATATAAAAACATAAGCAGTGTCACGAGAAATTATCATTTGCTTTACTGGGATACCGCACCACAGTCTGCACGTCAACCGGGGAAACCCCTTACATGTTGGTTTATGGTACAGAAGCTGTCATTCCCGCCGAGGTAGAAATTCCTTCCCTAAGAATCATACAAGAAGCTGAGCTCAGCGATGCAGAGTGGGTAAAGAGACGTTGTCAGAATAGAATGACCAGAGCTTTCAACAAGAAAGTCAAGCCTAGACAGTTCACACCAGGGCAGCTGGTGTTGAAGAAGATCTTTCCACATCAAGATGAGGCCAAAGGGAAATTCTCTCCCAACTAGCGAGGTCCGTATATGGTTCACCGAGTGTTGACATGAGGAGCTCTCATATTTGCAGAAATGGACGGAGCAGTCTGGCCAAAGACAATCAATTCAGATGCGGTCAAATGCTATTATGTGTAATCCTTTATGTTTTTATCAATGATATAAATTGAACTACACCTGACCTAATTCCCGTTTAAGAGGGGATACGTAGGCGGGTTCGGTCACAATTCAATAAAAATTTCATTCCCCC
>ML279829.1:4002-53009 GCA_005239495.1 Nicotiana undulata | reverse complement strand
GGAATTGGTTTATTGAGTATTTATTGATGTTAATAAATCCATTATGTCTAGATATTACCGATTCAGATTTGGATTCGAGAGGGAAGGCTGTGATTGAGGCTTGACTTGCATTTTTGGGGCCGAGGTAAGTGTTTGGCCTAACCTCAGCTTGAGCGATTAGGTATAGAGTCTTATTTGCTATGTGTAACTCATGTCCAACGTATAGGCGTGGTGACAAGTGCCTATATGTTGCGGTCAAGCATGCTCGTGAGTCAATTATGATGAAACTTACTGTGTTCTTAATGTTCTCCGCACTATGAGTAATTGGTGAATTAGGAGTGATACCTTGATGTTGTTTCTTGACGTGGGGAGTTATTGAGTTATTTGTTTCAATTGAGGCTTACATTTNTTGGTTATAGCTGAGACCCTTGTCGGGCATTTGTTGAGTTTGTAATTGATGATTTCTCCTTGCCGGGACAATAGGATTTTATTGAGTATTTCCATGCACTTGAGACTTCTTAACGTTGACTTTCACATTATATTGTTGCTTTGTTTTATTATTTATCACACGAGGGGACATGCCGTGTTGATCGTTTATTATTTGTCGCACGAGGGGACATGCCGTGCTGACTGTTTGTTACTTATCACACGAGGGGACATGCCGTGTTGATCATTGATTATTTATTGCACGAGGGGACATTCCGTGCCGAGTGTTATTATATACGCACGAGGGGACATTCAGTGCCGAGTGATTGTGAGGTTATGCACGAGGGGACATGCCGTGCCTTTTGCTGTTCATTATCTGTTTGAGAAGTTACATTTCTGCCTTTATTTTTACATTTCAGTTATTACCCTGTTCTACCGTGCTAGCATTTTGTTGCCCCTCTTAGCCCCAGCATGTTCTCCCCGTATCTGCCTTACTTGCTTATTTCCGTCGACATTTTTCCTGTTATTATATAAAATTGCACAGGTACCTTTATTGTTGTCGGTCCTAGCCTTGTCACTACTTTGCCGAGGTTAGGCTCGGCACTTACTCAGTACATGGGGTCGGCTGTACTGATGCTACACCTGCACTTCTTTATGTTGTGCAGACTATGCAGCCGGACCCGGTGGTCACTGACGGTCGGAGCATCCCATCAGTTCATACAGGAGACATCGAGGTAGACCCGCAGACGTTCGTGGGCCTTGGCGTCACCTCCTACTCTTCACTTTCAGCTCTGTCTTACCTTATATTTCAAAGACAGTCCTATGTACTTATTTTCAAACCTTTGTTTTAGTAATCTCTTAGATAGTTCGTGAGTATGTGACACCAGTTTTGGAATTTGCATATGGGTTTTATTTCAAAATTGCTATGTTATATTTTGGTTATCTGTTAACCTTCACATTGTGGGCCGTCGATGCCTTAGTTATCTTGTTCGTTTTAGTTGTTAATGGGTTTTATTTATTTCAAACGTTGGCTTGTCTAGCGGGTTCACCGTTAGTCGCAGTCATGGCCCGAAGGTGGGATTTCGGGTCGTGACACTCTGAACCCGAGACAACCGTCTCAACACAACATAAAAGAGCATAACAACACATAATAAAGCAGAAATAGGGGAAATGGGGCTAAACTCTCGGAATGACCAATCGGGTCGTTACAGTTAGGGTTTGAGAGAAGAGGGGTGAGGAGATGAGTGGATTAGGGGACGACCGGTGGGGGAAATGATTTAGGGTTTAGGGGTGTTTGGTATTATTAAAAGGGATGAGTGATTAGGGGCCGTTGATCTTCTGAGATCAACAACCAGGATTAAAGTTTAGACGGGCGGATTAACGGGTATGGATCTGGGATAGGTGTTGGGCTGGTGTAATGGGTATTGGGTAATTGGGCCGGTTAGCATTGGGCTAGGTAGGTCCGAAAATTAATTAGAAAAGGGGATAGCCCCAAAATACCCAATTAAATTGATAAAATAATTTATAAATTATAAAAATGTCATTTTATTCATGAAAATTATTTAAAATAATTACATAATATTATAAAAATATAAAAGGTTATTTTTCTGCATAAATAATGTAATTATGCATATATGTGCTATTATTGTAAAATTATTGTAATTATAGCCCAAAGGTGCAATTATAATTATGCATAAAATATTTAAAGCCTAATATGAATATAAATGATAAAAATTAAGTAATAAATTATCATAAAATTATTTGTGATGAAATTAGTAATTATTTAGATAATAAAATTCCTGAATAAATTGATTAAAAATCCTTTAAAATTATAGAAAATTATGGAAAAATAATTGTTGATGTTCATGCACTATTTTGAAAGTGTGTATGTATTTTTAAAAAATATATGAGAAAAATTGGGTATCAACAGTTATCGTGGAAATTTCAAATATTTAAGATCATGGACTGCAAGTACCAAGAGGGTTGGAAGGCTTAGAAGCTAAACAAATTGATAAAAATAAGTTTCGTCGAAAGTCGACAAGTTGGGAATATTATATCATGTACTTTTGGGGTGAGACTAGGGTGCTCAAAATGATAAGGAGGTTATGTTATAAGTTATTTTTGTCTTATGATAGTCGTGTGTTATGTTTTGAAGTCAAGCGAGTTGTGGAACAAAAGTTGGCAAAGATCATCACAACTTACATTCATAACTATACTGAACTTTCGGTTTCTCTATAGTTTGAGTTTTGTAAGGTACTTCCTAGTTAATCAAACTTCTACTTTCTGTATTTAATCTTTAAATATCAAGGAAGGTTGATAAATTCATTTCCTAATAGTTAGAACTCACGGAACGGTGATCGGAAGCCTTGAGTTCGAGTTATTCGATTTGTATTGGACTGTTTTTATGGATTGTCTATTTTGCTGATATTTTATGGAGTTATGGAGGATAAAAGATGTTAAGAAACACCACATAATGATGTAATTTTTGGATTGTCATTCGTCATTACATTTTTAGGTTTTTTGACACTAAATTTGTTGTCGTTTTATGTATGAAGTGATTAGGGTGTGTGGGCTATTTTGTGATATATTGTGGTGGAGATAAGGTTTGGAAATAATGCATTCATGTTGTTATTTCTTTGTTATTTCTATTTTTGGTATATGGTATAGGAGGAGGGCTGCCAAAATTTACGTAAACAAGCTACTAGTTTAAGTTGCGAACTTAGCCTTTACTCAACACTCATTTTGAATCTCCTCATGTTGTGGTAGCTTGAGTTGAGTTTTTTGAAGAATTTCTTGGAAGGTATTAAGGGTTCAACGGAGTTAAGGTATGTTAAGGCACTTCCTTTTTTTTTTTTTTTTGCATTATCTAAAGTGATTACGTTATTCATAATGAATCTACTCCTAGCAACTAAGATTGTCCATGTTGTTCTTTCCTTGCAAAGTTATTCTAAGAAAGTATTTATGATCCTTGAGTCCTAGTGAAGTTCATATTGATGGTATGATGTCCATAATGTTAATCGAAGGTGCAACTACCTTACGTCACTTCAAAAGGTTTAGAGTGTGATTCCATGATTCCAACATGCATTATATATGGTATCAGTTTTACTCTACCGAGCCGCGCTATAGTCGGTCGGGTATGGAACCTATTGGGAAACCACTGATCAATTTAGTTTACCGAGTTCCACGTGGCCGGGTACGATTCTACTGAGCCTTATGATGGCCGGGTATGTTTTTACCGAGTCCTCTTCGAGGCCGGGTACGATATGATGATGATGATGATGCCCACAGAGGCGAATGTTTTTAAAAGATTATGTATATATATACTATATCATGCATTACATACTCACATTACTATTCTTATTTACGATATCATGCATTTCTTGTCACTATCTCTTAGAGGCACTCAGATGCTACAGGTTGTATCTCCTACATCTCTCTTCACATTACTGTTCTTATTTATGCTTTTATGCATTACATACTCAGTACTTTATTCGTATTGACGTCCCTTTTGCCTGGTGATGCTGCGTTTCATGCCCGTAGGTCATGATAGACAGGTTGACAGTGCTCCTAGTAGGCTATCAGCTCGGCGGAAGGTGTTGTTGCACTTCACTTTCTCCGGAGTTTCCTATTTGGTCAGTATGATTGGGACATATATTGACTGGTATGACGGGGACCTGTCCTGACCTTTATGATGTTTATGTACTCTTAGAGGCTTGTAGACAAATGTCAGGTATATGGATACTTGTATGGCCTTGTCGGCCTATGTTTTGAGCTTACAAAGGATCATGTCAGCCTTATAGGCGTGTATGTCACATGTATAAGTTTCTATATCATGTTAGGTTGTCCTATGTCTAGCATTCCCTTATGTTTTATTTAGGTTATGTCATGATGACCATTTTGGCACATTTATCCATGATAGTACGATAAGAAAGATATGTTATGTTGGTACTCTGTTGAGTAAAGTACCGGGTGCCCGTTGTAGCCCTCCTATTTGGGTCGTGACAGTACTGAACAAGACATAGTTTTTAATATAAATATTTCTTCAAAAAAAAAAAAAAAGCCAAGGATATGCAATAAGAAAAGGGATAAAAAGACCTTAGCTGGAGTGATCTTGCAGACAACGCTGGAAGAAGTTTGGAGTACAACAAATCTTGCCTTATTTAATTTTTCAGATGAAAAATGTATTTGAAAGGAAATAAAGAAAATTGAAAGGCTGACACACAGTTTTTAACGCCCTAACTAGGGAATATAATTACTTGTCACGCCTCGAAACTCGGGTAGGACGTGATAATGCTCAACTACTTTATCCTTTAAGAAAGCCTTGTTCTAACTAACTGAAATTCTGAGTTATATATAATATCCAAAAAGAAAATTCATAAATAAGTCTTAAGATAATTGTCACGATCCAAAATCCCGCCACAGGTGTTGTGATGACACCTTGTCTCTAAGACTAGGTAAGCCGATTACTTACCACAATTAAGCCAATTTGACAATGATATTTAAATTAGAGAATTATATAAAATACCGAAATAAATGTGAAATAAGCCTACGCGGAAATAATAAGTACAATCTTCCCAAGACTAGGTAATACAGAGTCAAGAACTCTAGCTGGATACATGGAAAGTTGAAATAAGATATTGTTCAAATAACAAGTTGACCGTACAATGAAAGGAAAGGACTCAAAGGGACTACGATGGAAAAGCAGCTCTACCTTGAATCCTCACGACAATAAGCTAACTCTGCCTGAGTACGATATCTCCAATACCCAAATCTGCACAAAAATGTGCAGAAGTGTAGTGACGAGGTACAAGTCAAGACACCTACTAGTCAAAATAACATGTGTAGTATAAAAGTATAGAGATAATAATGAACAGCAGGAATCAATAACTGGCAACAAGAATCAACATGAGATATAAATAGTGAAGTTATAAGATCACCATGAAAGTATCACGAAAACCAAATAAGGAACACAAATGATAACCAATTAATCAAGCCGTTCTAACACTAGTTTCCCACGAAATTACTACGATATACCTCATATCATAATCACAAGTCACGAGTCTCAAACCACAAATCATATGCTCATAGAACCATGTGCCCACATGTCTAATTACAACTTCACGGACAACACACGTGCCAATATCCCAATCCGCCCGGCATGATCACATTCTCACAATCATAATTCACCGCTATGGTCACATTCTCACTATCAAATCTGCCCGACATGGTCACATGCTCAATATCACAATCCGCCAAGCATGGTCACAAGCTCAATATCACAATCTGCCTGGCGTACTCACATGCTCAATATCAACATGAAAGCAGATAATAAAAGAATACATGGGCATGATCAATAAGTATTAAATTTTATACTCGCAAACTAGTATGGGTGGCATGCTACGGTGTATGCATGTGGAGTGTAATAGTATAACCAAAGTCAACAAGTAATATCACAAACATCGAGTATGCTTACCTTGAAAATGGTAATGACAATTATATTTGATTTTGTGGTTCTAAAAATATGTGATTTATTTCAATATTAGTTGTTAGGCAATAGATGCTAGGTGTGAGTAAGGAAAATAAGACATGTAAACCAAGATTGCTAAAGGCAGGGTCCCCAGCTAGCTAGAACAGAGGCTCGAGCTTACTGGAGATGGGACCCCGAGGTCAAGCTATAATGAATAATAACGACCGACCGATGAAGGAACAATAATATCGGTGGCCTCGAGGATGGCCCTTTATGATCAATAATGAGCAATAAATGAAATAAATAAATAAGTAGAGCAATGTTTGAGCACGTTTAGATAAGAAAGTAGAGAATGTTCCTGTTGTATTGAATATTCATGCCTAGTACAAAACGACAAGGGTCCCCTTTATATAGGAGGGGGAAATCCCAACATAGTACATGTATGATTATGACAAGATAATGCTACTGGTACAACTATTTAATGACTTAGTACAAACTTTTACTATTCTTGCAGACTTGGTCAGCTCTAATGACGTGCATTTGGGAATTTCCCGCCTTTCCATGATGGTCATTGATTTACATTGCTTCGAGGTTAAGCACAGTGAACCTTCGATACGCTCCTCGAGGGATGCACCTCGGGGTCATACTCCAAACTTTTCTCCGAGCTTATTCGAGTCCGTGGCGCTGAATGCCATAATGGCCTCAAAATCGGACTCTCCGATTTTGGTTGTATACAGATAGTACCCACATTTCTTAGAATGAAATGATAAGAAACGATCTCGAATTCTTGCCTCTTCGATATCCTCATTATGACGTCAGCCACATGAGATCATTAATGATGCGACGGAAGGGTTGTACAGTGGACGCTGTCGGCACGGTTCTCCAAAATCCAACGAACCGCTGTTGGTCGACTTTTCCACTCCTCTAGCATGCTCAAACGATTCCTATAAAAACTTCAATTTTATATCTTTTAAACTTTTACAATACCTTCAAACCTTTAGATCTTTACTAACAGTTTCCTACCTTCATCCTTCTTCTGTTTTTACTTCTTCATCAGCTTACTTCGAAACTCTGTTACTACCATGGCCAAAACTTCTAAAACGGTCCATCAGAAAGAGGAAGTCCCTACTTTGTCACGCCTGTCTAAGGGAAAATTAAAAGAACCTCCCCGAATTGAGGAGTGTATTCTTGGTCCCTTCGAGACGTCCTCCGATTTCAAAATTGATAAACCTCCTTCGACACCGGGCCGATGCGTCCCACGTCTCGGTACATAAGTGTAGTAACCGATGTGAAGAAGGTAAAGATAGATTGCCGCTGGGGGGAGGCGGTGCAGGTGGAAATCCCTTCATCGGAAGAAAGCATAACTACACACAAAGCTGGATTCCTCAGCGTATATACCTACCCTTTTACCTTAGGTCCTGCAGATTCTTCTTCTCCACTAATAGACCCGGTGATCCTTGATTTTGCCATCAATATCGAGTGATGCTTGGTCAAATTTATCCTTATTTTTAGAGAATTGTCTATATGATTAGATATTTTACGAACGTGGTTGGGAGGATAACTTTCACCCTCTACCATCTGATCAAATTATATATCCCTCGCCTCTATCGAGGGGGCTTAGTCAAGCTGCATCATCGTTATTCCAAAGCATGTTTTTGCCTGCTTTGACGAACATAAAGATCAGGGGTGGATGAGCTAGTTTGTTCGAGTCAGGACTTCGAATCACATCCCTGTCGAAAATATGCCATTCCCCGAGGAATGGAATATTAGTTGTAAGTGTTGCTACGCCGAATATATTTTATCATATGAATGTCATTTTCACCCTTTGGACTAATTCCTTTCTTTTTGACTTGATTCTCCTCTGATTATATTGCCACCGTGTGGTTTCCCGGTGCAGTGAAGATCCTCTTGGGGTGGGTAAGACTCTTAGACTCCGCCTCCCCATACAATAAGCATGTTTGGCATGATTTTTCCAAGACGCGATGGAAGGCCAAGAATTATGGTACGCCCTTACCGTTGTTGCTTCTAGATTCCTTATAAATAGGCTTCATGGTGATATGTTTGATATTTTATTCTTGTGCAGGCCTCGGGGAAGTCTTTTCAATGATATCGCCTCCTCTTGGTGAGGAAGAGACCCAAAAATGAGCCAAGGAAAAAAACAAGAAGAAAGAGACGCCTGTGGAGTCTCCAAAGCCAAAAGAAAGCTAAGGCTCAAAAGCCTAGGACCGATGCAATGGTCCTAACTTTGGCAGATGCTGAGAGTCTTCGCGTTGAAGGCAAGGATGATGACAGTTTGCCATTGGTGCATAGGTCAAGACAAAGCGCTGACGCCTCGATGGTTGTCGGGCAAAAGACTATCGAGTTGGAGGTGGCCGATACGGACCCAAATTGTATTGAGGAGACCCTCGAGGAGGGTTTGGATACAGTCCCCGAGCCAACCGCCGGACAGGATACAACATGTGCTGACGAACACTTGGTTGGCACATTCGGAGGACCTAGCCCTGAGACTCCTCAAGGGCGAGAGGAGGCCCTGATAAAAGTTGATGCCATAGGCAATCTTCAATCAGGCCCGTCGTTTTCACCAGGGATGATACAGGACGCCCAGAACAGGGAAGCTCATGATGTAGGGGCCTCTTAGGAAGAGGACAATTTGTTTAGAGACTACTTTGTCGGTGTCAAATAGGATGCCGATCTCGATTCCCCCGTCACTCTCGAGGAGGCCCGAGAGGCTCCAAAAGCAGGTATTCTTTTTTACACGACCTTTGTGTTTTGAGTTTTGACCCATGTCTCTCTGACTTATTTCCTTTGTGCTGCAGGTCATGAAGGTGTATGACCAGGCTTTCTCCAAGCTACAACATGAGCTGACTCATTGTGAAGAGGAGCTCGATAAACTCACATCAGAGTTGACTGAGCTGAAGACTTCATCTGTCCGAAAGGAAGAGGAATTGGTCAACCTTCGAGCAAGCTTAAAGAAGGCGCTATAGGAGCATGCCAACTATATCAAGCAGGTAGTTTGGTGTTCATGAGCTTTTCTTTTATTTTCATGAGCTATAGGAGCATGCCAACTATATCGTCCCGAGTCTATATCGATTAACTGACGATGAAACTTTAACATACAAAAACGCTTAATGTTATAGGTAATTGGGTTATTATAGATTTTAGTGGAAGATTAACTAATTAATTAAGTCTTTTGGATAAGCCTTAACGTGGAAGCCTAAAAAGTTTTGATCAAATCACAAATAATGAGTCTTATTTTATGAAGCAAGACGGCACATTAAGAGAGATTGGTGGCTTATTCATTTTCTAAAAAGTGGGGCCCCCTACTTAAGTGGTGGATTTTTTCCGACTTCGACCCGCCATTATGTGTTTTCGCAAAAGACATGTGTTAGAGTGACCGTCAATATGATTGGTTCAAGTATGTTAAGTCTATCCCTTTTTTATTTTTGGCATGATTCATACGATACAAACAAATTGAGCAAATGCACAATTTTCATAAATAACTCAATTCATAGAAATACTACAGATGTCTATGCTTTTTATTCCCCATGTGTCCTATTATTCTATCATCTGTTCATGAGTCTCAGAAAATACGTATGTTGAAAAGGGTTACTTCATGACATTAATTAAAGGCATAATGGTCTTATGATGTACTGAGAGATTTTATTGACGTACTTCTAATGCATTGCATTCCTTTATACATGTACATTCACCTATGACCATATGGCATTATATATACATATATATAAGTATATATATGTATATGGAATATGGGAAAAGGTTACGACATATATACGCACCACCACCTGATCAGCTGGTATACGTTGATGATTTTCCCACAATGGGCGAGATGATATGATGGGATGCCCTCAGAGGCTTGATGATGTTATCAACGCATATACCTATGCATGGCATGACATTTATATGCATATGCATTACATTATAAGTGTTAAATGGTTCAAAGAGCTATTCCGAATTACATCTCGAGTTCTTTACTCCATGTTTCTCTCATGTCTTTTGTTTACTGAATTTCATTCCTTACATACTCGGTACATTATTTGTACTACAATCCCTTTTGCCTAGGGACGCTGTGTTTCATGTCCGCAGGTCCTGATATACAAGTTGAGAGTCCTCCAAGTAGGCTATCAGCTCAGCGGAAGGTGTTTGTGCGCTCTATTTGCTCCGAAGTTGCTTATTTTATCAGTACGATTTGGTCATGTATTGATTTTCATGGTGGGAACCTATCCCGACCTTTATGGCATGTATGTACTCTTACAGTCTTGTAGACAGATGTCATGAATATGGATACTTGTATGGCCTTATCGGCCTATGTTTTGAGTTTACAAATCATGTCGGCCTATAAGGCCCGAATGTCACATGTATAAGTTTTTATATCAGGCTAGGTCGTCATATATTAAGTATTCCCTTATGTTTGTTCTGGTTAGCCCATGACGACCATTTTGGCCCATTTACTAATGATAGTACGATAAGAAAGATATGTTACGTTGGTAATCGGTTGAGTAGGGGACTTGGTGCACGCCGTGGCCCTTCGATTTGGGTCGTGACACACATGAACATCTACAGTGCTACAAACATGGTCTGAATAAAATACAATGCTTTGAAACTAAAAAAAAATAGTAATATAGGAGGGAAGGGGACTTCAGGGCTGCGAACGTTGTGCAGCTATACCTTAGGTCTCCGTCAACATTTGGATCCGAGCAATCTACTACACGCTGCTAGAACCCTTTCCGAAATCTGCACAAGAAGTGCAGAGTGTAGTATGAGTACAACTGACCCCATGTACTCCATACGTGTCGAGCCTAACCTCGACGAAGTAGTGACGAGGCTAGACGACCACGTACAATAACTTGTAGGCACTAATGATAATAATAACAGGGAAATAATACAAGAATGCAAGTAAAGAAATTAATTAATGAAAATGAACTCAACCTCATAATTAGAGAAACCAAAATAATATACCTCATAATTTCAAATAAAATGATAAAAACTAACACCATAATGGCAATGAGTATAACACATACAATCCATTACGTTGCGCAATCTGATCCCACCGTACACAAACAAGTCAAGTACATGACAATTAAGGTGTGCAAGTAAAATAGTTAAATCAAGTAGTAATTAATCACGGTGTCATGGAAGGGACCAACAATTCAATACAAGAATAATTGATAACAAGTAACAAATATGGTATAGAAAGCAATCAAAGCATGTAATAGTTAAGTGATAGCATCCTAGTAAGCTCAAATCTATTCAAGGACAAGAATGAAGCTTTGGAATCTCAAAGAGGGCCTTTAACAAGATGTCAAGCTAAAGTGTTGCCAAACAAGGTCATTAGACATCAAGTGCAAATAAAGAAGTTTTAAATTTGGATGAAGAGCTCAAGGATAAAGGATATGAATTGGCTAGATATTACAACTGTTATATGGCCCAAATTTATGTCCAAGAAGAGGAAGATTGGATCCCTAGAGACATCCTTTGAAGAAGGTACTAGTCAGTCCACTTTTGAACAAATTTGGCACCTAAAATGTGTCCAAAGTTGCAGCCCGTGAAGTCCTACATAAAGTCACTTTTTTATAGCATAAAAAAGACTTACTTTATGTCCAAGAAGGGTACAATAGTCGTGCTAGATGTTGGGTTCAAGTTGGTGCCAAGTTGCTTGCAGATTTCCTTTGAGATTTCCAAGAGTTTCAAGATTCTATCCAATATTGGTTTAGGGGCTTATTTCCATATATTTTGGGACTATAGTTTTTTTCCTAGATAGTTAAGGTTATGTTTTTGTTTTACTAAGATATTTGGAATTCCTTTCCAAGAGTGGCTTGGTGTTTTCTTCCTAGTATTTTTCTTTTCCTAAGGTAGCTGGACTTGTTGTCCGTAGTTAAGGAATTTATTTCCTTGTTTTAACGTACAATTTCGTGACCCCCACCCCTATATGAAGGGGTATATTACTTGGTTTTAGACTATTATTATAGACCATATCAATAAAAATTATGAGATTTTTCTTGCACTTTTGTGTGTGCATACTCTTGGATTTATTCTTCAACCTTCAAGACTCAACTTAAGGTGGTAAGATTAAACACTTTTTGAAATCTTAAATAACTTCTAGGTATTCAATAAAGGTGATAAATTTAGGCTTATTGTTGTTCTTAATATTCTAAAGGGTCGAGTTTTACAATCTATTTCTTATTTTTTAAGTCTCTGCCAATGACAATTAGTTCTTCGTTAGCGAATTGTTATTGTTAGGATTCAGCTTCAAGAAAAGACTTCTTGAATTTAAGAAACTCTTTCTTGAATTCAATCTATCTTTAAATTTTGTCTTCTTTTTTGTTTCTTTATTTTTATTTTTTCTTCCGCGTGTTTATTGATTTTCTTAGTAGTTATCGGCCCCCTATCGTGTTGTTATCTAGTGATACCAGAGCTGATGCTAATCAAGATTTCAATCTTGATAATCTTGGGAGGTTCTTGAGCAAAAAAAAAAAAAACAAAAAGGAACGAAAATCATCCCAAAAAATGTGTTATTGCTCATTATTATTTTTAGAATTCAAGTATTAGAAGGTTTCCAAGTCAAGAAAGGAAACGAGATGAGGGGATCCTAGTTCTTGAAGATTAAGGTAACTTCTTTCCTTATTCTTGTTGGTTTTGGGTTTTTTAAATTCTTTCCTTTTTCTTTTAAAACTAACCAATTCCTATTCTTTCCAGGTTTGGCCTTCCACATTCTTTTTCCTTTTCTAACTCCTTATTCTTATCACTAAAGAGTTGTGACTTGTTAGGTAACTAAGAGATAAGGGAGTATTATGTAATGATTTGACTGGTTATTTTGCGTATTAGGACCCTGTTCCCCTAGATGGAACTTCTCATAGAGGCTTTTCGTGATTTATGACTTGCGGGGATGGGTGGTTCGAGATTTGGAAGTGTTTAGAGTGCTATAGGAACACTTGGTTCCTTAAGGTTGGCCTTTTTGGCCAAGTTTGACTTCGGTCAACATTTTGAGCAAACTGCCTCGGAATCGAGTTCCGACAGTTTCAGTAGCTCCATATGATGATTTCAGACTTGAGCGTATGTTCGGAACGGGTTTTCGATGACCGGGAGCATTTCGGCGCCCGATATAGAAATACAGATTTCCTTAAGTTTGAAATTTTGTTTGGAACGTGATTTTTGTGTTATCGAGGTCCGAATGGATTTCCGAGATCGACAATAGTTCTGTTATATCATTTATGACTTGCTTGCAAAATTTGAAGTCATTTCGAGTAGTATAGGTCGGTATGGCGCATCGTTATAGTAATCAAGAACTTGAAGTTCTTAAGTTATGTATTTGGGGGTTTTGGGGTGTGATTTTGAGTTTTAGCGTTGTTTCGAGTGTTCCGAAGGCTTGAGCGAGTCCGTATTATGATTTGGGACTTATTGGTAAATTTGGACGGGGGCTCGGGTGGGCCCAGGTGCCTCCCGAACACAACACGAGGCCAAAAACCAGCCAAAACAACTGCTAGTGCATCTTTTGCTGGTGTGACCGCATGTGCGGTTGCCCAGTCGCAGGTGTGGAAAACCCCTAGGGTCCCCCTTTCTCGCAGGTGCGAACAAAAGTCCGCAGGAGAGGAACTGTTGTTGCGGTCATTCCTCCGCAAGTGCGACCCCATCCCCTCTTGCCCAGTTCTGCAAGTTCGAGCCCCAGCGCGCCGGTGCGAGACCGCAGGTGCGGTCCTCGAGCCGCAGGTGCGGAATCCCTATAGGCAGGCAATATATATTCTTTAAAACTCAGGATTCTTCATCTTTTAACATATAAAATCCTCTATTTGAGAGCTTGGGAGCTTGAAGAAATTATCCCACGACCTAGCGTCTGTCAAGGTAAGTTAACTCCACTTCAACACTAGTTTAATACATGGATCTCAACTTGAATTAACTACTAAATTATGGAAAAGTCAAGAATTTGGTAGTAAATTTAGGGTTCTTGAGGAAATTAGCGAATTGTCGGTTTAATGCTATGAATTCAAGTAGAAACTGCATATTAATGATCCTTAGGCTATGGGTGGGTGATTCCTTCGAGAATTTTTGGAATACGAGCGTGCGGGCCTGGGGTTGAATTTTGGGAATTCTTCAAGAATGTTAAATTTTTGAATTAATAGGATAATTTCTCTACCTTGAGCTTCAATTGATATAATTATACCATATTTGGCTAGTTGCGAGTCCTCGGGTGTAGAGATCGGAATTTCGGGCGCATCCTTGGTCCGAGGGGTAGATTCGGCACGAGGTGAGTCTCCTTTCTAACCTTGTAAGAGGGAATTGTCCCCATAGGTGATTTATATTCTATGTGCACTTGTTTTGGGGGCTACGTGCATACAAAGTGACGACAGTCCGTACGTAGCGACTATCATTGTAATGTCCGGGTAGTTAGGCCCACAACATGCCTTATATTCTTCCTTGAAATGTCATATGTGTTATAAACTCATGTTTGGCCTAGCATTGATTCTCTGAGGTTTCATGGATTTGGATAATTGGAAGGAAATTGTTATGGAAGGTAAGTTTTAATGATATTGTATGTGCTTGTGACCGCTTCGCAATTTACATTCCGCGAGCGGAGTGTGATTTCCCCCACTCACATGGCAGTGGGTTGTATGCCACGACGGATTAAAAGGTGCACTTTTGGGACGGGCCGTTCGATCCTCAGCAGTGAAACTAAGAGATTATACTATGGTAAGAATGCACTTGTGGGACGGGCTGTTCGATCCTCGGCAGTGCATAGATATTATCCTTATGACTCTGGCCGGTTGTCTTATCCTTGTGTGCGCGTGACTATTTGGTACTGTTTCATTGATATTGGCTCGACGGATACTTGGGAACAAGGAAAGTGTACAATGTTGCTTATTTTCAGTAGTTTTTCCTGGATTTCTGTACTTTAAATGTATCTGTTGCTTACTGTTTTCCATGTCTAACGCATTCCGTTATATCCTGCTTTATATTATTACTGTTGGACCTTAGTGAGTATCGAGTCGACCTCTCGTCACTACTTCTTCAAGATTAGACGGGATATTCACTGGGTACATATTTATTTAATATGAACTCATGCTGCACTTCTATACTTAACTGTACAGGTTCTGAGGCTGGTGCATCTAGTTATTAGAGTGGAGCTAGATATTGACCGTAGTGGACCTGACTTCACCTTGAGCTGCTTTCTTCTAGCGATCCCCGACAGCACCATGAAGTTTCATTTACTTTTGTTTCCCGTCTATTTATTCAAATAGGGGATTGTATATTTTATCTTTTGGTTATCCTGTTAGTATGCCCGTGACACTCGTGACACTAGTTCCTGGCACACACGTAGTGGTTATTTTTGGATTTCGGGCTATATATATATATATATATGCTCGTCTTTTAGCTCACGCTTCTTTATAGCTATTTTATCTACCACTGGGTGATTATCTTTCTATTTCATGATTTAACTTGTTAAATTCAGTAAATGGGTGAATAGTTGAATCAAATAAAAGAAACACTTTGTGAAATTTTTGGTTGGCTTGCCTAACCCCGTTGTTGGGCTTGCCTAACACTATTGTTGGCTTGCCTAACCCAGTAGAGTCTTGCGAATCGGTACGGAGACGTCTGTACTTATCTTCAGGAGGCTATAGGGTGTTTGGAAATCACTCCTTGTTCATATTCTATCGTGCAATTGATGATGTACTCAAACTTGTTCTTCTATTCTCTCACAGATGGTGAGGACGCGTGCATCCGATGTTCCTGATCTGAGAGATGTCGCTACCCCCACCGCTCGAGGTTGTGGTAGAGGCAGGGGTAGGGCACCTGCCCGAGGTAGGGGACGAGGGCGTCCCAGAGCTATACTAGTCGCATCACCAGAGGACCCTATCTTAGAGGAGCAGGATAAGGTGCCTCCAGTAGCACCTGCCCCAGTGGACTTTATGGCGGCGCCAAGCTTCCAGGAGGTCATAGGTCGTATGATGAGATTCATGGACACCATGTCCCAGGCTGGCCTATTTCCAGGAGATCCTGCCACCTCTCAGGCGGGAGGGGGACTCCAGACCCCTACCGCTCAGGCCGCAGGACAGGCAGCAGCAGCAGCAGCACCAGGGCCCAGGACCGTGGGTGGGATCCAGCCTGTAGCAGCAGCACTAGGGCCCAGGCCAGTTGCAGAGGGTGATCAGTAGAAGATGTTGGATAGATGGACCTGACTACACCCTCCATTCATCGGGGGTGAGCGAGGCGAGGATGACCAGGACTTCATCAATAGGTGCAGGGACAGACTGCACTCGTGTCATGGGGTCGACTTCACTACATTTCAGCTAGAGGGCAGAGCTCGCAGGTGGTGGCAGTCTTATATACTCAGCAGGCCAGCAGATTCTCCTCCTGTCACCTGGGAGCATTTCACATAGATGTTCTTGGATAGATATATTCCACTCTCTGAGAGGGAAGAGTTGCGGCGTCAGTTTGAGCAGCTAGAGTTGGGGCAGATGTCACTGATCGATTACGAGGCTAGATATTTAGAGCTGTCCCACCATGCACTTATGATACTGCCTATAGATGCCTAGAGAGTGCGGAGATTTATGGCTGGGTTACATCCAGGTATTAGAGTCACCATGGCCAGGGAGGTGGATATGGGTACTCCTTATCAGCTCGTAGTGGAGATTGCTCGCAGGATCGAGGGTTATCGGTCGAGGAGCAGGGGGCATGGTCAACAGGACAAGAGGGCCTGGTTCTCAGGGAATTTCAGGGATGCTCCAGCTAGGAGCAGAGGTCAGTTTGGGGGTGTTCATCCCAGCAGGTCTTCATATTCAGCACCTTCACTACCTCCTCGAGGTGGTTCAGTAAGGCCTCAATTCAGTGCCATGCCAGAGCGTTCCTACCGTCCTCTAGCCAGTCAGGGTTCCTCTTCGGAGCAGCAGGCTATGGTACCTAGAGGTTGCTATGAGTGTGGAGATCTATGTCATATGAAGACACAATGTCCCAGGCTTCGGGGCAAGGCAGTGCAGTAGGGTTATCGGCCTATGGGTCTAGCACCAGCAGTCCGGCCACCTAGAGGTAGAGGACAGGTCGGCAGGGTCGTCCTAGAGGGGAAGGCCGTTCAGGGGGAGATTAATCAGCTCCGGTTCACTCTAGGGAGCTCACTCGTGCTACAGCCAGATTTTATGCCATTCTGGCCAGATCAGATGTAGTGGCCTCAGATGCCATGATCACAAGTATTATCTCAGTATGTGGTAGGGAGGCTTCAGTACTATTTGATCCAGGATCCACGTATTCACATGTTTCAGTACTATTAGCTCATTTTCTGAGTGTTCCTCGTGAGTCCTTAGGTTCACCTATATCGTGTCCACTCCTCTAGCGATTCTGTTGTGGTAAACCGGGTATATTGGTCATGTGTGATTACCTTCTGTGGGTTCGAGACTAGAGCGGACCTCTTATTGCTCGACATGGTTGATTTTGAGGTCATTCTAGGCATGGATTGGCTATCTCCTTATCATTCTGTACTGGATTTCCATGCCAAGACAGTTATTATAGCCATGCCTGAGTCGCCGAGGTTTGAGTGGAGAGGTTCTTCAAATAGTGCATTCAGCAGAGTTATTTCCATCATGAAGGCTCGACATATGGTCGAGAAGGGGTGTTTGGCCTACATTGCCTATGTGCGGGACACCACTACCGAGTGATCGACTATTGATTCGATGCCAGTTGTTCGAGAGTTTGCGGATGTATTTCCTTAAGATATTCTGGGCATGCCTCCAGATCGAGACATTGATTTCTGTATGGATATGGCTCCAGATACTCAGCCTATTTCTATTCCCCTGTAGCGTATGGCTCCCAAGGAGTTGAAGGAGCATCTTGAGGAATTGTTGGCCAAGGGGTTCATCAGGCCGAGTGTATCACCATGGGGTGCCCCAGTGCTATTTGTGAAGACGAAGGATGGTACTATGCGGATGTGCATTGATTAACGCAAGTTGAATAAGGTTACTATTAAGAACAAGTATCCTCTGTCGCGCATTGATGATTTGTTTGACCAGTTGCAGGGTGCTCGTGTGTTTTCTAAGATTGATTTGAGATCGGGTTATCATCAGCTGAAGATTCGGGCTTCATATGTTCCGAAGACTGCATTTCATACCAGATATGGCCATTATGAGTTCCGAGTGATGTCCTTTGGCTTGACTAATGCCCCAGCAACATTCATGGACTTGATGAATAGGGTATTCAGGCCGTATATTGATTCCTTCGTCATTGTATTCATTGATGACATCTTGATTTACTCACGGAACATGGGTGAGCACGAGCAGCATTTGAGAGCTGTGCTTCAAACCTTGCGAGAGCAGAAGCTATATGCTAAGTTCTCCAAGTGTGAATTCTGGTTAGAGTCTGTGGCATTTCTAGGGCATGTGGTATCCGGAGAGGGTATCAAGGTTGATCCACAGACGATTGAGGCAGTTCAGAGTTGGCCGCGTCCTACTTCAGATACAGTGATCAGGAGCTTCTTGGGCCTAGCAGGCTATTATCGCCGATTCGTGGATGGGTTCTTCTCTATTGCGGCTCCATTGACTAGATTGACTCAGAAGAATGCCCCATTTCGATGGTCCGACGAGTGTGAGGCGAGCTTTCAGAAGCTCAAGTCAGCATTGACCTCAGCACCAGTTCTGACATTGCCTTCCGGTTCTGGGATTTATACGGTGTATTGCGACGCTTCACGCATTGGGTTGGGTTGTGTGTTGATGCAGTATGGGAGAGTTATTGCTTATGCTTTGCGCCAGCTGAAGGTTCGTGAGAAGAATTACCCTGTGCATGACTTGGAGTTGGCGGCGATTGTTCATGCTTTGATGATTTGGAGGCACTACTTGTATGGTGTGTCCTGTGAGGGTTACACAGACCACCGCAGTTTGCAACACTTGTTCAAGTAGAGGGATCTTAATTTGAGGCAGCACATGTAGTTTTAGTTGTTGAAGGACTATGATATCACCATTCTTTATCATCCGGGCAAGGCTAATGTGGTAGCAAATGCCTTGAGCAGGAGGGTAGAGAGTATGGGTAGCGTGGCCTACATTGCAGTAGAGGAGAGACCTCTAGCCTTGGACATTCAATCTTTGGCTAATCGCCTGGTGAGATTAGATCTTTCGGAGCCTCGTCGAGTTCTAGCCCATGTGGTTGCTCAGTCTTAATTATTGGGGGAGATTAAGGCTCAACAATTTGATGATCCGTGTCTAGTAGAGCTTCCGGAGACAGTGATCCAGGGAAGACCCAAAGAGGTTACTTTAGGCGAGGATAGTGTTCTTAGACTCCAGAGCCGATTGTGTGTTACTGATGTTGATGGACTGAGGGAGAGGATTCTAGAGGAGGCGCACAGTTCTCGGTATTCTGTTCATCCAGGTGCAACAAAGATGTATCGTGATTTGAAGTAGCATTACCGGTGGAGGCAGATGAAGAAAAACATTGTGTAGTATGTGGCTAGGTGTCTTATTGCCAGCAGGTTAAGTACGAGCATTAGAGGCCAGGAGGCCTACTCTAGCACATGCCCATTCCTGAGTGGAAATGGGAGCGCATTACTATGGACTTCGTGGTTGGGTTGCCTCGGACTTTGCGGAAGGTTGACGCAGTTTGGGTCATTGTGGATAGATTGACCAAATCGTCAAATTTCATTCTTGTGGCTACTACTTACACTTCTGAGAGGCTGGCCCAGATTTACATGTGAGAGATAGTCTGGTTGCACGGTGTGCCGGTGTCTATTATATCATACTTAGGTCCTAAGTTCACCTCGCGCTTCTAGAGAGCATTGCATAGTGAGTTGGGCACTCAGATAGATCTCAGTTCAGCATTTCACCCTCAGACTGATGGCCAGTCAGAGCGTACAGTTCAGAGTCCAACATCGAGATGGCTCTATTTGAGGTTGTGTATGGTCGGCGGTGTCATTCTCCTATCAGGTGGTTTGAGCCTGGCGAGGCTAAGTTATATGGCATGGATCTGGTGAGAGATGCTTTGGAGAGGGTGAAGATAATTCAGGAGAGTCTCCGCACAACTTAGTCCAGACAGAAGAGTTACGCGGATCAGAGGGCGCGGGATGTGGCATTTACGGAGGGAGATAAGGTTCTACTGAAGGTTTCGCCGATGAAGGGCATTATGGGATTCGGGAAGAAGGCCAAGCTGAGTCCCAGGTTTATAGGTCCTTTCGAGATGTTGAGGCGAGTCAGAGAGGTTGCTTTACCTCCCGCCTTATCAGGAGTTCATCCGGTCTTTAGTAATATCATAATCCTTCAACAAATCTAACCACCTCCTCTGCCTCATGTTCAACTCCTTTTGCTTGAACAGGTACTGCAAACTCTTGTGATCCGTGAATACCTCACAGGGCACCCCATACAAATAGTGCCTCCAGATCTTCAAGACATGAACAATCGCTGCTAACTCCAAGTCATGAACTGGATAATTCTTCTCATGGATCTTCAAATAACGAGAAGCATAGGCTATGACCTTGCCATCCTGCATCAATACCGCACCAAGCCCAACCCGTGAAGCATCACAATACACGGTATACGGTCCTGAACATGTGGGAAAAACTAATAATGTTGCCGTAGTCAAGGCTGTCTTAAGATTTTGAAAGCTCGCCTCGCACTCATCCGACCACTTGAACTGAGCACTTTTCTGGGTCAACCTGGTCATTGGGGCTGCTATAGATGAAAATCCCTCCACAAATCGGCGATAATAACCTGCTAAGCCCAAGAAGCTCCGAATCTTTGTGGCTGAAGTGGGCCTAGGCCAATCTCTAACTGCTGAAACCTTCTTGGGATCTACCTGAATACCCTCAGTCGACACAACGTGCCCCAATAATGCCATAGAACCCAACTAGAACTCACATTTAGAAAACTTGGCGTACAACTGCCTATCCCTCAAGGTCTGAAGAACAACTCGAAGATGTTGCTCATGCTCCTCTCGGCTACAGGAGTATATCAAGATATCATCAATAAACACAATCATGAACGAGTCCAAATAATGCCTGAATGCCCGATTCATCAACTCCATGAAAGCAGCGGGGCATTCGTCAACCCAAACGACATAACCAAAAACTCATAATGCCTATAACGAGTGCGAAAGGCCGTCTTAGGAACATCCAACGCCCTGATCCTCAGTTGATGGTAACGAGATCTCAAGTCTATCTTAGAGAATACCGTAGCACCCTGAAGCTGATCAAATAAGGCATCAGTCCTCGGCAAAAGATACTTGTTCTTAATAGTAACCTTATTCAACTGCTGGTAGTCAATACACATCCTCATTGATCCATCTTTCTTTTTCACGAACAACACTGGAGCACCCCCAGGAGAAACACTAGGCCTAATAAAGACTTTATCCAATAATTCCTGCAATTGGTCCTTCAATTCCTTCAACTCTGGCGGAGCCATACGATACAGTGGAATAGAAATGGGCTGAGTGCCCTCAGCTATCTCAATACAAAAGTTGATATCCCTGTCGGGTGGCATACCTGGCAGGTCAGCAGGGAATACCTATGGGAACTCGCGAACCACTGGCACGGACTTAATAGAAGGAACCTCGGCACTAAAATCAATAATATAGGCCAAATAGGCCAAGCAACCCTTATCGACCATGCGCCGAGCCTTCATATAAGAAATGACTCTACCAAATGAATAACTAGGAGTCCCTCCCCACTCTATACGAGGTACTCCTGGCAAGGCTAAGGTCACTTTCTTGGCATGACAGTCCAGAATAGCATGATAGGGAGATAGCCAGTCCATCCCCAATATAACATCAAAGTCGACCATATCAAGAAGCAAAAGATCAACCTGAGTCTCCAGACCACCAATAACTACTAAGCATGCATGGTAGACTCAATCTACCACTATAGAATCACCCACCAACGTAGACACATGCACAGCAGTACTCAAGGAATCACGGGGGATACTCAAATAAGGGGCAAACTATGAAGACACATAGGAGAATGTAGAACTCGGATCAAATAACACCGAAGCCTCTCGACTGCAAACTAAACCCATACCTATAATAACTGTGTCAGAAGCCTCAGCATCAGGACAGGCAGGAAATGCAGAGCATCGGGGCTGAGCCCCTCCAACCTGCACATCTCTAGGTCTACCTGCTACGGTCTGACCTCTGCCTCTCATGGCCTGCCCTCCACTTCTAGCTCCACGACCACCACCCCTAGTTGGATGAGAGGGTGGGGGTGCACCAACTGCAGGGACTATGGTGCGAGAACCCTGATACTGAGAACTACCAGAAGCCCTGGGACAATACCTCGCAATGTGCCCATGAACACCACAAGAATAACAAGGTCTCTGCTCAGGCGACTGATGACTCTGGAACTGCCCCTGACGACCCTGGTAACCACCCTGGTAGCTCTGAAGTGGTAGTGCACTGATAGGTGCTGATGGTGCACCAATAGGGGCTGGCGGTGCCCGGTGAGATACCTGAAGTGCCGACTGAAAAGGTCTGGGAGGATAACCTCTGCCAAAAGAATCTCTCCCTCCAGATGAGGCTCCACTGAAGCGACCGAAGTGACGGGGCCTCTTTTCAGCCCCCTGACCACGACCCTGTGACAAAATCATCTCAATCCTCCTAGCCACAATGGCCGCATCCTGGAATAAATATCAGTACCTGACTCCCTGGCCATCTGAAGTCTGATGGGCTGAGCTAAACCCTCAATGAATCTCCGCGCTCTCTCACGATAAGTGGGAAGTATCATAAGTGCATGCCTGGCTAGAGTGATGAACCTGGTCTTGTACTGAGTGACAGACATAGATCCCTACTGGAGACGCTCAAACTGCCTCTGAAGATCCTCTCACTGAGTAATGGGAAGAAACTTCCCCAAGAATAGCTCGGAGAACTGAGCCCAAGTCACAGGTGCAGACCCAGCTGGTCTGGCCAGGCAATAGTCTCTCCACCAAGTCTTGGCTGTGCCAGATAACCGAAAAGTAGCAAAGTCAACTCTATTGGACTCCACTACGCCTATGTTCCGAAGAACCTCATGGAAGCTGTCAAAATAATCCTGTGGATCCTCTGACGGTGCACCAATAAAAGTAGTAGTGAATAACTTGGTGAACCGATCTAGTCTCCATGGAGTATCCGCTGACATAGCTGCACCCTCGGCTGTCGGTGCCACAATACCCGGCTGAGCTACTCCAGCTGTCTGAGGCGCTGAAGTCTGAAACTGAGTGGCAACCTGCTCTGGGGTATGAATAACAGGAGTTTGGGTCCCTCCCCCAGCCTGAGATCCAGCTGGTGCAGTAGGAAGAAGACCGGCCTTAGCCACACTCTCCATAAGTCCCACCAAGCGGACTAGAGCGTCCTGAAGCACCGGGGTAGAAATGAACCCCTCTGGGACCTGAGCTAGTCCAACTGGGACTGTCTGAGTAGGACCCTCACCGGCATAATCTACTTATGGGTCCTCAACTTGAGCCGCTGCTCTAGCTCTGCCTCGGCCTCTAGCACGGCCTCGGCCTCGGCCTCTAGCACGGCCTCGGCCTCGGCCCCTCGTATGAGCTGCAATACGAGGATCAGGCCGCTGATCGGTCCATGAGGAAGCACACGTTCTCACCATCTGCGAGACAGTAATTAGAGACTCAATTAGTATTAAGAATTCAATTGGAACGACAGAGAATGAAAGATGTGATCTTATTCCTAACTTTGCAGCCTCTAGGGGTTAAGTACCGACGTCTCCGTACTGATCCCTCAGACTCTACCAAGTTTGTCCGTGAGTTGTGAGACCTAATCAACCTAGTGCTCTGATACCAACTTGTCACGACCCTGAAATCCCACCTTCGATCCATGACTGCGTCTAACGTTTAACCCGCTAGACAAGCCAATGTAAACAATTACATTAACATATTAACACTGAAGTAACAAAAATAACTAGATTAGTTTATATTCCTTTCTAAGTGCAAAAGTGGATACTTCTTAACTAAATAAAAATACAATTAATACATTCCGTTAGCAATATCCCAGAACTTGGAGTCACTAACTCACGGACTGCCTATGAGATTACTAAATACAAGGTCTGAAGAAATAATACATAACTGTCTCAGAACTAAGAACAAAACAAGACAGAATAGAAAGATAAGGGTAGAGGAGACGCCAAGGCCCACACACGTCTGCGGGTCTACCTTGAAATATCCGAAGTGGACTGAAGGATACTCTCTCTATTAGTGTCCAGCGGGTTCGGCTGCGGGATCTGCACAACATAAAGAAGTGCAGGTGTAGCATCAGTACAACCGACCCCATGTACTGAGAAAGTGCCGAGCCTAACCCCGGCCGAAGTAGTGGCGAGGCTAGACACGACAACGATAACCTACCTGCACAGTTCTACCAAAAATATAGCAGGGAAGTAACAATTATTTAACAGATAAGCAAGTAATACAGGAACAAGTAAGGGGGAAACAAGTATGAAGCAAAATGAGATATCGAATACAATAAATAAACAGATAAATGAATGGCACGACATCACCCTTCGTGCTTTTACTCTCGTCCTCACGATGCAACAAATAAATATATAAATGAATGCAATAATAAATGAAATGAATGGCACGACATCACTCTTCATGATTTACTCTCTCCCTCACAGTGCAATAATGAATAAATGAAATGAATGGCACGGCATCACCCTTCAAGATTTTACTCTCTTCCTCACATTGCAATAATAAATAAATGAAATGAATGGCACGACATCACCCTTCGTGCTTTTACTCTCGTCCTCACGATGCAACAAATAAATATATAAATGAATGCAATAATAAATGAAATGAATGGCACGACATCACCCTTCGTGCTTTTACTCTCTTCCTCACATTTCAATAATAAATAAATGAAATGAATAAATGGTATGAATGAATGGCACGTCATCACCCTTGGTGCTTTACTCTCTTCCTCACCCAAGTAATATCAACACTAAATAACAACTTAGCAAGGAAATCAATTACCGAACTTTCAATTCATAACCACCCGACATGGGGAATAACAACTAAAATCAACACATTTGCCCGGCAAGGGTCTCAGCTATAACCAATTCCTTACGAGTACATAACTTAATGATTTGGGTCCTCCACTAGGACATTGCAACACAATTCTTAATCAAGTAGTCTCCACAGCTAAACAATTTTCCAAATGAACTACTTCATAACACAATAATCATTGAGGTAATAACAAATAATTAAGCAAAACGGACTCACGGGCATACTTGGCACACAATGCGTAGGTACTCGTCACCTCACCTATGCATTGGACATGATAAAACACATAGCACATAGGGCAGAATACCTATTCCCTCACCAAAGTTAGGCAAGACACTTACCTCGGGTCCAAAAATAGCAATTCAAGCCTCTAACACCACCTATCCTTTTGAATTCAACTCAGAAACGACAATATCTTGACATAATTAAACTTACTAACATCAATAATGACTCATTAATACAATCCCATAGCCTAATTATAAAATTTCTAGCATTCTTCCAAAAATACCAAAATTCGACCCCGGGCCTGCTTGGTCCAAACACGAGGCTCAGACCAAAACCCGATTAAACATACCCCCACGAGTTCAAATATATAATTTGTTTTGAAATCCGACCTCTATTGAGGTTGAATTACCCAAAATCCCATAAACCCTAACTCTACCCAAAACCCCTAATTTCTACTTTGATTCTAGGATTTTAGGCCTAGATTCTAGTGGTTGTTGAAGATAAATGGAAGAAAATAGAGTTGGAATCACTTTCCTATGAAGCTATGGTGATGGAAATCCTCAAAATCGCCTAAGGGGAAGTGGGGAAGAAGAGGTTTGAGAAGAAGTGGGTTAAATCCCATAATGTTTATGTGTTTGACATTTAAGAATCACTGGGCAAAAATACCCTTCGCGTTCGCGAAGGGTTAGCTGTTGGGACCTACGCGTTCGCTGAGCCAGGGGCGCGTTCGCGAAGGTCTGTCTTCCTAGGCCTCCATGTTCGCGAGCCTACACCCGCGTTTGCGAAGAATAAACTACCCTGCCCCCCTGACCTCACCCTAAGCCTACGCGTTCGCACCCCTGGGGACGCGTTCGCGTAAAAGCACTGCCCAGTGCTCCGCATTTGCGTCTCCCTTTACGCGTTCGCGTAGAGTAAAATCCAGGCCACCATTATTTAACCTTCGCATTCGCGAGCCCTTGTTTGCGTTCGCGAAGGGTATTGCACTAGACACCAGCAAATCCTCAAAAACACCAGAGTTTTCCACTTTGCACACCCCGTTAACTACCCGAAACTAACCCGAGCCCTCGGGTCTCAAAACAAAAAACACACACGACTCCCAAAACATCCTACGGACTTATTTAAGGATTTAAATCACAAAAATGTCATCAAAATCAATCAATTAAACCTGAAAACTCATAGAATTTTCTCAATCTTCATAAACTATCAAATTTTCCATTTTTGATCGGAAACACGTCAAACCAAGTCCGTTTTACACCAAATTTTACAGATAGCTCATATAACACATATTAAACCTGTTTCGGGCTCCGAAACCATAATACCGGCTCGGTAACATAGGTGTCACATAAAAATTCATTTTCAAAAGTCTTTATTATTTTAATAAAACAATTCTCTTTAAAAATTCATTTCTCGGACTTGGGACCTCGGAATTCGATTCCGGGCATATGCCCAAGTCCCATATTTTCCTACGGACCCTCCAGGACCATTATATCACGAGTCTGGGTCCGTTTACTAAAAATGTTGACTAAGGTCAACCTTAATCAATTAATTCTTAGAAGTTTCATTTTTCATCAAGTTTTCACATAAAAGCTTCCCGGCTACCTGCCCCGGCTGCGCACGCATATCGAGGTGAGATTAACGGAGGCTTTCGGTGCCTCGGAACACAGATTTAGCTAAATTTATACAGGATGACCTTTTGGGTCATCACATCTTCCATGTATCCATGCTCCAGAGGTATCACGCCGACTTTTCTCACATGGTTGATTTCAACACTATTCAGTTGGATGAGAAGTTGGGCTACGAGAAGGAGCCAGTTGCTATTATTGATAAGCAGGACCGCCAGTTGAGATCCAAGAGAATTTATGTCGTGAAGGTCTAGTGGAGGGGCCAAACGGTTGAGGAGGCGACTTGGGAGTCCGAGGAGGACATGCGAAGCAGATATCCACATCTTTTCAGCACTTCAGGTATGATTATAGACTCATTCGAGGACGAATGTTTGTTTAAGAGGGGGAGAATATAACGACCCGACCGGTCATTTTGCGTATTGGGTCCCCGTTTCCCCAAATGAGACTTTCCATAGCGGATTCATGTGATTTTTGACTTGCGGGGACGGGTGGTACGGGATTTGGAAGTGTTTAGAGTGCTATATATTCCTTAAGGTTGGCCTTTTTGGCCAAGTTTGACTTCGTTCAACATTTTGAGAAAGCGACCTCGGAATTTAGTTTCGACAGTTCCATTAGCTTCCTATGATAATTTTGGACTTGGGCGTATGTTCGGAATGGGTTTCGACGACCCGGGAGCATTTCGGCACCTAATGTAGAAATAAGAATTTCCTTAAATTTTAAATTTGGTTTGGAACGTGATTTTTTGTTATGGAGGTCGAACAGAATTCTAAGAATGGTAATAGTTCCGCTATGTCATTTAGGACTTTACTGCAAAATTTTGTATTATTTTGAGTAGTATAGGTCGGTTTAGCACATGGTTATGGAAATCAA
Organism: Nicotiana undulata; assembly: GCA_005239495.1. NCBI lineage: Eukaryota > Viridiplantae > Streptophyta > Magnoliopsida > Solanales > Solanaceae > Nicotiana > Nicotiana undulata. Next base: position 25,467 of record ML279829.1, on the reverse strand, counting down.
GAACTTGAAGTTCTTAAGTTTTGATTCTAGGGGTTTTGGGGTGTGATTTTGAGTTTTAGCGTTGTTTTGAGTGTTTCTAAGGCTCGAGCGAGTCCGTATTATAATTTGGGACTTGTTGGTATATTTGGACGGGTGCTCGGGTGGGCCCAAGTGCCTCTCGGGCACCAATCGGGGCTTAAAACCAGTTGATGCAACTGCTGGTGCACCTTATCTGGTGTGACCGCAGGTGCGGTTGCCCAGTCGCAGGTGCGGGACTGCTCCTGTGGTCCGAAGCATCGTAGGTGCGGCCCCAGGTGAGGCCCTCCTTTCTCGCAGGTGCAGACAAAGGTCCGCAGGTGCGACCCTAGCCCCACTCGTCCAGTTCCGCAGGTGCGAGCCCCATATCGCAGGTGCAGTCCTCGAGCTGCAGGTGCGGAATCCCTGTAGGCAAGGCAGTGTGTTTTCATTTAAAACTCGGGATTTTACCAATTTCTTTCATTCTTCACCTCCATTAAAGACTTGGGAGCTTGGGGAAAGAGGTTCCACGACCTAGCTACTGATAAGGTAAGTTAATTCCACTTTAGTACTAGTTCAATACATGAATTACTAATTGAATTATCTACTAAATCATTGAAAAATAAAGATTTGGGTAGTAACTTAGGGTTCTTGAAGAATTTGATGAATTTCCCCATTAATTGCTATGAATTCAAGTAGAAATCGAATATTAACAATCCTTAGGCTATGGGTGAGTGATTCCTTTGAGAATTTTCGTAATTCGAGCGTGCGGGCCCGGGGTTGAATTTTAGGAATCCCTCAAGAATGTTGAATGTATTGAATGACTAGGATAATTTCCCTACTCTGAGCATGAATTGATATAATTCTATAACATTTGGCTAGTTACGAGCCCTCGAGTGTAGAGTTCAGAGTGTCGGGCGCATTCTTGGTCCGAGAGGTAGATTCGATACGAGGTGACTCTCCTTTCTAACCTTGTAAAAGGGAATTGTCCCCATAGGTGATATGTATGCTATGTGTAATTATTTTGGGGGCTACGTACGTACAAAGTGACGAGAGTTCGTACGTAGCGGCTATTATTGTTACGTCCGGGTAGTTAGGCCCACATCATGCCCTATATTTTTCCTTGTAATGAATTTTATGTTATGCATTCCTGTTATGGGTAGTATGTTTTCCTTTAGGTTTATGAAACCTGATAATTTTGAAGACGATGATTATGGAAAGGAAATGTTAAGATTATCGTGTGTGCATGTGACCGCTTCACAATTTACATTTCGCGAGCAGAGTGTGATTTCCGCCACTCTCATGGGAGCAGGTCGTACGCCACGACGGAAATTAAAGGTGCACTTATGGTTTGGGCCGTTCGACCCTCAGGAGTGCACCGATCAGATTGTACTATGGTAAGAATGCACTTATGGGATGGGCCGTTTGATCCTCGACAGTACATAGACATTATCCTTATGACTCCGTCCCGTTGTCTTAATCTAGTGTGCATATGACTATTCGGTATTGTTTTCGTGGTTATTGACTTGGTAGATATTTTGGGGAAAAGAAAACAGAAATTTTCATTTACTTACAGTATTTACTTGGATTCTTTTCCTTTATACGTATTTTCTATTCACTGTATTACGTGCCTATAATTTTTCATTATACCCTGTTATTTTATACGGTTGGACCTTAGTGAGTGTCAAGTCGACCTCTCGTTACTACTTCTTCGAGATTAGACGGGATACTCACTAGGTACATATTTATTTATGTACTCATGCTGCACTTATGTACTTAACTGTACAGGTTCTGAGGCAGGTGCATCTAGTTATCTGACCAGAGCTAGATATTTACTGTAGCGGACCTGACTTCACGGTGAGCTGCTTCTCCCAGCGATCTTCAGGCAGCACCATGGAGTTTCTTTTGCTTTTGTTCCCGTCTACTTATTTCAGACAGTGGGATTGTATATTCTATCTTTTGCATATCCATTTAGTATGCCCGCGATACTCGTGATACTAGTTCCTGGCACACACTTAGTGATTGTGTAGATTACGCTGTACATGCATGTATATTGTGGACCCACGCCGTATTATGGCTGCTTTTGTTTTAAAATGGTTAATTATCATTCGATATTATGATTTCAACTTTATAACTTGGTATGTAATGAAGTAATTAATCGGATAAGGAAGAACCCTTAGTGAAATTCATGTTGGCTTGCCTAACCCCATTGTTGGGCGCCATCACGACCTGAGTTAGGATTTTTTGTCGTGACATAGGAGGTGTACACTATTTTCAAGACTCTTAATAGTAATCACAACGAGCAATATACACGATCTTTAACAACATAATCTCCCACAGACGTGTACACATACACGGGAGCACTCAATGAATCTCGAGGCACACCTAGATATGAAGCAAAATAGGAAGACATGTACGAATAAGTAGAACCCGAATCAAATAGAATTGAAGCATCTCTATGGCAAACTGCAACAATACATGTGATAACGGTGTAAGATGACTCGGCCTCACTTGTAGCTGGGAATGCATAAAATTGGGCCGGGCTCCACCTTGACCTCCGTCTCTTGGACGACCTCTAGCTGGCTGGACTCCATATTTAACATCCCGACCTCCACCTCTAATGGTCTAACCTCCACCTCTAACAGCCTGACCCTTGCCCCTACCTGGCTTAGCGGGTGGTGAAGCAACCAGTGTCGGAACCATGATATAGGAACTCTGATGTAGCATGCTACTCAACAATCTCAATAGTACCTCCTGAAATGACCAGTGCACACACACTTAAAACACACATCTTGGTGTTGTGGATGCAGAAGCTAGAAATAACCCGAACGGGCAGGATAATCATGATTGTAGCTTTGGATCCGAGGAGCAGTAATAGGAGCTTATGGTGCATTCTAGGTTGGCTGCCCAAAATGAGATGCATAAGGACAATGACTACCTCAGGCACCATGGGATTCCTGAAGCGCTGACCGAAATGGCCTAGGAGTATGGCCTCTACCAAAAGTACCCCTTCCTCTAGAGGAGGCACCACTAAAACCACAAAAATGACGAGGCCTCTTATTAGACACCGACCACGTCTCCTGACCACAAATTGTCTCGATTCATCTAGCAATATCTACGTGCCTCTAGAACGAAGCATCATCTCTAGTCTCCTTGGCCATCTATAACCTGATACTGAAAGTGAGCCATCGATGAATCTCACAAATCTCTCCCTCTCAGTAGGGAGTAAAACAATGGCATGGCAAGCTAGGTGCACAAATCGAGTCTCAAACTTGGTAACATTTATGCTACCATACTCAAGATGCTCAATTTTCATACGTGAAAGTACACCATAAGTAAATTGATATAAGCTCGGAAATGATATATTACATCCCCCATTTTCGTACGTTAAAGTTTCATCGTAAGTTAATCGACGTAAGTTCGGGAATTAGATTATTTTGGGATTATAAGTATTACGCTATTCCAAACAAGAGATAAGTAAATTTGTGAAGGTGAGAGAGTAAGCGAATCGAAGGAAATGAGATTCGTCAAAGTTTGACATTTTGGAATAAAATATTGTCCAAGCTATAATACCCCGTATGGACTACTGCAATACAATGTACCACATGACCATGCTAGTAAGATGTATAAAGTGTGTTAAAAGTGAGTAGTATTTTAAATAATTTGAGTTAATTCTTAATTATGTTGATAATTCGTTAATTTTTGATTTGAGTGGAAGTTAAAAAATTTATTAGAAATTTGTGGATAACCAATTAAGTGAGAATTTTAGATAATTATTTGGGGACAACATCCATGTGGGAGTATGGAATTTTGGCAGCAAATGCCTTCTATTCATGACCTTAAGAAGGTGATGGAATCATTTAAAGATGTATGTGCACATTTTTCTCATTTGGTTGAAGAATGCTATCAAGAAGGCAAAACAATTGTATGTCATCTTTGGATTCCTTATCTTATAGTAAGAAAAGTCCCGTCCCTAATTAGTGATATGGTTCCTAGGTCTAAAAATGGGATGCTAAGATTTTCAAAATAACAGATGAAGCTCAAACATTTCATATGAAACTTCATAATATTGTAGCAGCGTGATTTGTCGTTACGTGATTTGTCAAACAATATTGTACTAAGGGAGTACAGTACAATCTTTCTAAAAAAATTTCATTACAGATTTTTCCCTACTGTGATCCGAGGTTACGTGATTTGTCGTAATTGACGTGTGTTAGATGGATTATCAAGAGACTCGGGTCAGGTATGATAAGGATATCCCTTCTTTCCTTTTTGGCATAATCCATACGATACAAACGAAACGAGCAAATTTACAACTTTTGTAAATGACTCTATTCATAAAAGTACTAGAAGTGCATATGTTATTGATTCCCCATGTGTCCTATTATTCTATTATCTGTTCTCGAGTCTTATAAATTACGTAAGTTGATAAAGCATATTTTATGAAATTAATCAAAGGCATAATGGTCTAATGACGTTCCGAGAGATTTTATTGATGTACTTCTCATGCATTGCATACATTTATACATGTACATTGACTCATGACCAGATGTCATTATATACGCATATATATATATATATATATATATATATATATATATATATATATATATATATATATATATATGCATGTATATGGGGTATGAGGAAAAGTTATGGGTTTATATACGCACCACCACCTGATCAACTAGTATACGTTGATGATTTTGCCCATAGTGGCCGAGATTCTATGACTGGATTTCCTCAAAGTCTAGATGATGTTATGAACGCATATACCTAGGTATGGTATGAAATTTATACGCATATGCATGACATTTATGTTGAGTTTTTTACTCCATGTTTGTCTCATGCCTATTATTTAATGATATTCATTCCTCACATACACAATACATAATTTGTACTAACATCCCTTTTGCCTGGGGACGTTGTGTTTCATGCCCGCAGGTCCTGATAGACAGGTTGAGAGTCGTCCATGTAGACTATCAGCTCAGGAAAAGGTGTTGGTGCGCTCCATTTGCTCCATAGTTTCTTATTTGGTCAGTATGATTTGGACATGTATTGATTGTTATGGCGGGGACCTGTCCTGACCTTTATGGTATTGATCTACTCTTAGAGGCTTGTAAACATATGTCATGTATATGGAAGATAGTATCTCCTTGTCGGCCTATGTTTAGTATACGAGTGATCATTTGGTCATATAGGCCCCTATGTCATATGTACAAGTTTGTTTTACATGTTGGATCGTCCTATGTCGAGTGTTCCCTCATGCTTCATTCCAATTATCTCACAATAGCCTTTATGTTTCATTTACCTATGATAGTATGATACGAAAGATATATTGTGTTGGTACTTCGTTGAGTAAGGTACCGAGTTCCCATCGCGAACCATTGGTTTGGGTCGTAATAAAAGTGGTATCAGAGCATTCTTGCCCTTAGGGAGTCTACAAGCCGTGTCTAGTAGAGTCTTGTTTATGGGTGTGTTGTGCACAATACTTATAAGCAGGAGGCTACATGGAATTTAGGACTGTCACTCTTTCTTCTTACTCTAGATCGTGTGGTAGAGCTCATTTGTAAGAATTCAAACTCCTAAATAACATATTTTCGTAATAAGACGATACCTACATCCAAAAAGACGGTTGGTAAGAGATATAGATGTGGAAGAGTTGAGTCATAGGAACTCGATTTTCATCATGATTATGATGGATAAATATGAGGTATTTAGCAGATCGTGTGTGTACTAAGAAGTGTAATCTTCTTGATAAGGATCCCTAAGGAAAGAATATCTATACACTCTTACGGTAAAAAGGAATAAGGGAACCTGATCGGTCAATTCGCATATTCGGACCCCGTTCCCCTAAATAAGATTTTCCGTAGCGGCTTATCGTGATTTGTGACTTACGGGAACGGGCGGTTCGGGATTCGGAAGTGTTTAGGATGGTACAGGAACACTTAGTTCCTTAAGGTTGGCTTTTAAGGCCAAGTTTGACTTTGATCAACATTTTGAGTAAACGACCTCGGAATCGAGTTTCGACAATTCCAGTAGCTTCGTATAATGATTTCGGACTTGTGTGTATGTCCGGAATGGGTTTTGGATGCCCCAGGAGCGTTTCGACGCCAAATAGCGAAATAGAGTTTCCTTAAGTTCATAATTTGGTTTGGGATGTGTTTTTGTGTTATAGAGTTCCGAACGGAATTCCGAGACTAGGAATAGTTATGTTATGTCATTTATGACTTGACTGCAAATTTTGGTGTCATTCCGAGTAGTCTAGGCAGGTTCGGCGCATTAAAACTAAATTCAAGAACTTAAAAATTCTTAAGTTTGATTCTAGGGGTTTTGAGGGGTGATCTTGAGTCTTAGCATTGTTTTGAGTGTCCAAAGGCTTGAGCGATCTGTAATATGATTTCGGACTTGTTGGTATAATTTCATGGGGGCTCAGGTGGGCCCAGGTGCCTCCCTAACACCAAACAGAGCCAAAAACCAGCAGCTTCAGCTGCTGGTGCACCAGATCTGGTGTGACCGCAGGTGCGGTTGCCCAGGTCGCAGGTGCGAGACCGCCCCTGCGGTCAAGTCTTCGCAGGTGCGACCCCAAGGGGAGCTGGTCCAAACCGCAAGTGTGGACCTCTTTCCGCAGGCGCGGACACGCTGGTGCGGGACTTCCTCCGCACGTGCGGCCCCAGGCCTCCTAGGCCACTTCTGCAGGTGCGACCTTTGGCTCGCGGGTGTGAGACCGCAGGCGCGGTCCTCGAGCCATAGGTGCAAGAGCACTGAAGGCAGTGATCTCATTTAATACGGGATTTGGCCATTTTTCACCATTTCTTCTCCTCCATTGGCGATTTTGAGGGCTTTCAAGAGGGTATTCGGCCTAGCTACTAAGAGGTAAGTAATTCCCATTTAAATATTAGATTAATGCACCAAAACTTAGGTAGATTAACATCTAAATAGTTGAAATCAAAGGGGTTAGAGGGAAAACCTAGGGTTGATGAACATTAGGGAATTTCACCACTTTTCTACTATGAAATCATACAAAAATTATATTAATGATCCTTAGGCTATGGGTGAGTGTTATCTTCGAAAGTTTCCGGAATCCGAGCATGTGGGCCCGGGATGTATTTTGGGATTTCTTCAAGAATAGTGAATTTACTAAATAAGTAGGAGAATTTCCATACTTTGAGCATGCATTGACATATTTACATATCATTTGACTAGTTTCGAGTCATCGGGTGTAAAGTTTGGAGTTTCGGGCGCGTTCTTGACTTGGGAAGTAGATTCTACGCGGGGTTAGTCTCCTTTCCAACCTTGTAAGAGGGAATTTTCCCCATAGGTAAATGTAAATGATTGAATTATCCTTAATTGCGGGGGCTACGCACGCGCAAAGTAACGAGAGTCCGTGCGTAGCTACTACTATGTTATGTCGGGTAGAATTTAGGATTTCACAAGCATGCCTTTATGTGCCTTACCTGTAACTTTACATGCGTTTCTAGTTGCTTATTATCTTTGAAATTTATATGAGGATATTAGGAAGTTATGGGTAAGTTTAAGTGCTTAAATCTCTGATTTTAAGTATAAACCATGATAAATTCCTGAATTTCCTGATAATTCTGTGTATGTCTACGAGCACCCGCGTCGCATGTACAATTTGGGAGCGGGGTAGCCTTATATTTATGTCAACTGCATCGAATGATCGATTCACGAGCGGGGTAATAGATGCATCTATGGTTCGTGCCGCTCGACCCTCGACAGTGCACATTTATTTTTGCATCGCTTCGTTTGTACGCCTCGGCATTTTATATGCTAGGTATTTGACTGAGAGTCTTATTATTATTATTATCAAACAAACTGTTCTTCGTGGAAGGGGACTTGGGACTTCTATTGATACTATTATTTGACACTTGCGGGTAGATTGTAGTTCACATACTTGATATTCAACGTTTACTTGATTGCCATGACTGTTAATCCTATCTAGATTTATTTAATTATACTAGTGCTAATGACCCTAGTGAGTAATACATCTACCTCTCGTCACTGCTTCTTCGAGTTTAGAAGGGATACTCATTGGGTACATATTTGTTTATATGTACTCATGCTACACTTCTGTACTTAATTGTATAGGTCTTGAGGATGGTGCATCTGGTTATCATACCAGAACGCGTTCCTGAGAGTGTTACCTTGACTAGACTACACGATGAGCTGCTCTGCTTGGCGTTCCTCAGCAACACTGTGGAGCTTCTATTATTTCCTTGGATATTTTTGTCTACCCCCTTCCAGACAGTTGTACAAGTATTTTGTTTATTTTGTATATTCCACTAGTCGCCTGTGGACTTGTGACACTAGGTCTTTGGATACGTAGTTGGTTTTCCTAGTATTTTTCTATACTGTATATGTTGGCAAAAGATCTTTTGAGTTTCATTTAATCAAGTTGTATCACTTGACTTTTTTCTTTAAATGATTTCCTAACTAAAACTTTTGCAAGTACTTAAATATCTAACTAAGTGACGTAACTTCGGTAGTGAACTAGTGTTGGCTTGCCTGACTCCGGTGTTAGGTGCAATCACGACCTGAGTAGGAATTTGGGTCGTGACAACATGGTATTAGAGCTCTAGGTTCACGTAGGTCTCCCAAGTCACAGGCAAACCTAATAGAGTCTTGCGGATCATTACGGAGACATCTGTATTTATCTTCAGGAGGCTATAGGGTGTTAAGAAACCTCTCTTTATTCCTATTCTATCGTTCAGTCGATGGTTACTAATTCTCATTCTTCTATTCTCTCACAGATGGTGAGGACACGCGCAACTGACGTTCTAGACCCGGGAGATGCCACTACCCTCGCCGTCCGAGGTCGTAGCAGAGGCCGGGGGAGGGCACCGGCCCTAGGTAGGGGACGAGGGCATCCTAGAGTTGATGCATTAGAACCCCCTGAGGAGCAGGGTGAGGTGCCCTCAGCAGATCCAGCTCTGATGGATTTCATGACTGCACCAGGCTTCCAGGAGGTCATGGGCCGTATAATGCGGTTCATGGACACTATGACCTAGGCTGGTTTATTTCCAGCGGATCCTGCCACATCTCAGGCGGGAGGGAGCGTTCAGACCCCTACCGCCCAGGTCGCGGGTCATGCAGCGACAGTATATCAGACTCCAGGTATTCTGCCCGTGGGTGGAGCATAGCCAGTAACAGTAGCACCAGAGCATAAATTAGTTGCGGACGGTGCTCCGCAAAAGTTACTCGATAGATGGACTAGATTGAACCCTCCTATCTTCGGAGGTGAGAGGAGCAAGGATGCCCAGGACTTCATTGGTAGGTGCAGGGACAGACTGCACAACATAAGGATTTTGGAGTCCCATGGGGTTGATTTCACTACTTTTCAGCTAGAGGGCAGGGCCCGCAGATGGTGGCAGTCATTTATCCTTGGTAGGCCAGCAGGTTCCCTTCCTCTCACATGGGAGAAGTTCACTCAGCTAATCTTGGACAGGTATATTCCACCCTCACAGAGAGAAGAGTTGCGGTATCAGTTTGAGCAGCTGGAGGAGGGGTAGATGTCAGTGACAGACTACGAGGCCAGGTTTTTTGAGTTGTCTCATCATGACCTTATGATTCTTCCTACTGATGCTGAGAGAGTGCGGAGATTTGTAGCTGGGATGCACTCAGGTATTAGGGCCAACATGGCCCGAGAGGTGGAGATGGGTACTCCCTATCAGCTTGTGGTTGAGATAGCTCGTCGTATTGAGGGTTACCGATCGAGGGGCAGAGAGCAAGGTCAGCAGGACAGGAGAGCTAGGTTTTATGGAGATATCATAGGTGCCCCGGCATGGGGTAGAGGTCAGTTTTATAGAGGCCAGCCTAACATGCCTCCATATTCAGCTCCCCCACCCCCTCCCCGTGGTGCTCCAGTGAGACAATATTTCAACGCCATGCCGGAGAGTTCGTACTGTCCATCAGCCATTCAGGGTTCCTCCGGCGGGTATTCAGGTCATCAGGGTTCTCCTAGTCCTTACTTTAGTTCCATGCCAGAGGGCTCTCATCATCCCCCAGCTATCCAGGGTTTTGCTTCAGGGCAGCAGGCCATGCCACCAGCGAGGTGTTATGAGTGTGGGGAGTCAGACCATATGAGGAGGACTTGTCCCAGGTTTCGGGTCAGGGCTTTCCAGCAGAGTTACCATCCTACATATGCAGCACCAGTGCCCCGTATACCCAGAGGTGGAGACAGACTAGTAGAGGTCGTCCCAGAAGTGGAGGCCAGGAAGGGGGAGCTCTGCTAGCTCCTATTTAGTCCAGCGGAGGTCAGTCTTCAGGTACACCAGCCAGATTCTATGCTATTCTGGCCCGAGCAGATGCAGTGGCATCAGAAGCCGTGATCACAGGTACTATTTCAGTATGTGGTAGGGAGGCATCAGTGCTATTTGATCCAGGATCCACTCATTCATATGTGTCAGCCTCATTTTCTTGTTTTATGGATGTTCCTCGCGAGTCCTTGGGTTCTCCTATATATGTGTCCACTCCTGTGGGCGATTCTATGGTGGTAGACCGGATCTATCGGTCTTGTGTGATCACCCTCTGTGGATTCGAGACCAAAGGGGACCTCCTGATGCTCGACATGGTTGATTTTGAGATTATCTTTGGGATGGATTGGCTATCTCCCTATCATGCCATCTTGGATTGCCACACCAAGACAGTTACTTTGGCCATGCCTGAGTTGCCTAAGCTGGAGTGGAAAGGTTCCTCAGTCAGTGCAGCTAGTAGAGTTATTTCCTTCCTGAAGGCTCGACATATGGTCGAGAAGGGTTGTGTGGTGTATCTTGCTTATGTGCGGGACACCGCCGCCGAGTCTCCGATGATTGATTCAGTGCCAGTTGTTTGAGAGTTTGCGGATATCTTTCCTTCAAACCTTCCGGGCATGCCTCCGGATCGAGATATCGATTTTTGTATTGATGTAGCTCCAAGCACTCAGCCTATTTCTATTCCCTCGTACCGTATGGCTCCGAATGAGTTAAAGGAGCAGCTTGAGGAGTTTTTGGCTAAGGGGTTTACCAGACCGAGTGTGTCTCCGTGGGGTGCTCCTGTCCTATTTGTGCAGAAGAAGGATGGGTCTATGCGGATGTATATTGACTACCCCCAGTTAAACAAGGTCACCATTAAGAACAAGTATCCTTTGCAGCGCATTGATGACATGTTTGACTAGTTGCAGGGTGCTAAGGTGTTTTCTAAGATTGATTTGAGATCGGGGTATCACACGCTGAAGATTCGATCCTCGGATGTTCCGAAGACTGCTTTTCGTACGAGATATGGCAATTATGAGTTCCTAGTGATGTCCTTTAGCTTGACTAATGCCCCAACAACATTCATGGACTTGATGAATAGGGTATTCAGGCCATATATTGATTCCTTTTTCATTGTCTTCATTGATGACATCTTGATTTACTCACGTAGCCTTGGCGAGCACGAGCAACATTTGAGAGTTGTGCTCCAGACCTCACGAAAATAGAAGTTATACGCTAAGTTCTCCAAATGTGAGTTCTGGTTGGATTCCGTGGCATTTTTGGGGCATGTAGTGTCCGGAGAGGGTATCAGGGTTGATCCTCGGATGATTGAGGCAGTTCAGAGTTGGCTGCGTCATAGTTCAGCTATAGAGATCAGGAGTTTCTTGGGTCTAGCGGGCTACTATCGACGAATTGTGGAGGGCTTTTCATCCATTGCAGCCCCACTGACTAGATTGACAAAGAAGAATGACACGTTCCGATGGTCTGACGAGTGTGAGGCAAGCTTTCTCAAGACAGCATTGACCTCAGCACCAGTGTTAGTATTGCCTTCTGGTTCTGGGATGTATATAGTGTATTGCGACGCTTCACGGGTTGGCTTGGGGTGTGTATTGATGCAGGAAGGGAGAGTTATTGCTTATGCTTCACGCAAGCTGAAGGTTCATGAGAAGAATTATCATGTGCACGATTTGGAGTTGGCGGCGATAGTTCATGCTCTTAAGATTTGGAGGCATTATTTATATGAGGTGTCTTGTGAGGTTTATACAGACCACCGCAGCTTGCAGCACTGTTTCAAGCAGAGGGATCTTAATTTGAGGCAGCGCAGGTGGCTTGAGTTACTAAAGGATTATGACATTACCATTCTTTATTATCCGGGCAAGGCGAATGTAGTGGCAAATGCTTTGAGCAGGAAGGCGAAGAGTGTAGGTAGTTTAGCTTATATTTCAGCGGAGAAGAGACCTCTAGCCTTGGACATTCAGTCCTTGGCCAATCACTTGGTGAGGTTAGATCTTTCAGAGCCTCGTCGAGTTCTTGCACATGTGGTTGCTCAGTCTTCATTATTTGGGGAGATTAAGGCTCGGCAGTATGATGATCCACGCTTGGCAGAGCTACAAGAGACAGTGGTTCAGGGTGGTGCCAAGGAGGTAACTATAGGCGAGGATGGTGTTATGAGACTTCAGGGTCATGTGTGTCCTAATGTTGATGGCTTGAGGCAGAGTATTCTTGAGGAGGCACACAGTTCGCGGTATTCTGTTCATCTTGGTGCTACGAAGATGTATCATGATTTGAGGCAGCATTACTAGTGGAGGCGTATGAAGAAGGATATCGTGGAGTATGTGGCTAGGTATCTTAATTGCCAGAAGGTTAAGTATGAGCACCAGAGGCCAGGAGGCCTACTTAAGAAGATGCCCATTCCTGAGTGGAAGTGGGAGCGTATTGCTATGGATTTCGTAGTTGGGTTGCCTCGTACTTTGCGGAAGGTTGACGCGGTTTCGGTTATTGTGGATAGATTGACCTAATCGGCGCATTTCATTCATGTGGCTACTACTTATACTTCTGAGACGTTAGCTTAGATCTACATTCGGGGGATAGTCCGGTTGCACGGTGTACCGGTTTCTATTATATCAGACCGAGGACCTCAGTTCATCTCGTACTTCTAGAGAGCATTGCACAGAGAGATGGGCACTCAGATAGATCTCAACACAGCATTTCATCCACAGACTGATGGTCAGTCGGAGTGTACAGTTCAGATATTGGAGGACATGCTCAGATCATGCGTGATTGACTTTGGAGGTCAGTGGGACCAGTTTTTACCTTTGGCCGAGTTCACTTACAACAATAGTTATCAGTCCAGCATTGAGATGACCCCATTCGAGGCTTTATATGGTCGGCGATGTCGTTCCCCCATCAGATGGTTTAAGCCTGGCGAGGCTAAGTTATATGGTACGGACCTAGTGAGAGATTCCTTGGAGAAGTTGAAGTTGATTCAGGAGAGGCTTCGCACAACACAGTCTAGACAGAAGAGTTACGCGGATCAGAGGGCATGTGATGTGTCATTTATGGAGGGAGATAAGGTTTTGCTGAAGGTTTCGCCGATGAAGGGTATTATGAGATTCGGGAAGAAGGGCAAGCTGAGCCTGAGGTTCGTAGGTCTATTCGAGGTACTGAGGCGAGTTTGAGAGATTGCTTATGAGCTTGCCTTACCTCCCAGCTTATCAGGAGTCCATCCGGTATTCCATGTATCCATGCTCCGGAGATATCGCGTTGACTTCTCTCACGTTGTCGATTTCAGTACTATTCAGTTATGAGATATTGGGCTACGAAGAGAAGCCAATTGCTATTATTGATAGACAAGATCGTCAGTTGAGATCTAAGAGATTTTCTACTGTCAAGGTCCAGTAGCGGGGCCAACTAGTCGAGGAGGCGACTTGGGAGTCCGAGGAGGACATGCGGAGCAGATATCCACACTTACTCAGCACTTTAGCTATTATTATAGACCCGTTCGAGGACGAACGTTTGTTTAAGAGATGGAGAATGTAACGACCCGACCGGTCGTTTCGCGTATTCGGACCCCGTTCCCTAAAATAAGACTTTCCGTAGCGGCTTATCGTGATTTGTGACTTGCGGGGACTGGCGGTTCAGGATTCGGAAGTGTTTAGGATGGTATAGGAACACTTAGTTCCTTAAGGTTGGCTTTTAAGGCCAAATTTGACTTCGGTCAGCATTTTGAGTAGACGACCTCAGAATCAAGTTTCGACGATTCCAGTAGCTTCGTATGATGATTTCAGACGTGTGCATATGTCCGGAATGGGTTTTGGATTACCTGAGAGCGTTTCGGCGCCAAATAGCGAAATAGAGTTTCCTTAAGTTCATAATTTGGTTTGGGATGTGTTTTTATGTTATCGAGGTCCGAACGGAATTACGAAACCTATAATAGTTCCATTATGTCATTTATGACTTGCTTGCAAAATTTGGTGTCATTTCAAGTAGTATAGGCCGGTTCAGCGCATTGAAACAAAATTCAAAAATTAGAAATTCTTAAGTTTGATTCTAGGGGTTTTGAGGGGTGATTTTGCGTTTAGCATTGTTTTGAGTGTCTCGAAGGTTTGAAAGAGTCAGTAATATGATTTAGGACTTGTTGGTATAATTGCATAGGGGCTCGAGTGGGCCCAGGTGCCTATCGGACACCAAACAGAGCCAAACAGGACTTGTTGGTATAATTGCATAGGTGCACCAGATCTGGTGTGACCGCATGTGCGGTTGCCCAGGTCGCAGGTGCGAGACCGCCCCTGCGGTCAAGGCTCCGCAGGTGCGACCCACAGGGGAGCTGGTCCAAACCGCAGGTGCGGACCTCCTTCCGCAGGCGCGGACCCGCTGGTGCGGGACTTCCTTCGCATGTGCGGCCCCAGGCCTCCTAGGCCACTTCCGCAGGTGCGACCTTTGGCTCGCGGGTGCGAAACCGCAGGTGCGGTCCTCGAGCCGCAGGTGCGAGATCACTAGAGGCAGTGATCTCATTTAATACGGGATTTGGCCATTTTTCACCATTTCTTCTCCTCCATTGGCGATTTTGAGGGCTTTCAAGAGGGTATTCGGCCTAGCTACTAAGAGGTAAGTAATTCCAATTTAAACGTTAGATTAATGCACCAAAACTTAGCTAGATTAACATCAACTTAGTGGAAATCAAAGGGGTTAGAGTGAAAATCTAGGGTTGATGAGCTTTAGGGAATTTCACCACTTTTCTACTGAAATCATACAAAAATTTTATATTAATGATCCTTAGGCTATGGGTGAGTGTTATCTTCGAAAATTTATGGAATACGAGCATGTGGGCCCGGGGGTGTATTTTGGGATTTCTTCAAGAATAGCGAATTTACTAAATAAGTAGGAGAATTTCCATACTTTGAGCATGCATTGACATATTTACATATCATTTGACTAGTTTCTAGTCCTCGGGTGTAAAGTTTGGAGTTTCGGGCGCGTTCTTGACCCGAGAAGTAGATTCTACGCGAGGTGAGTCTCCTTTCAAACCTTGTAAAAGGGAATTCTCCCCATAGTTAAATGTAAATGATTGAATTATCCTTAATTACAGGGGCTACGCATGCGCAAAGTGACGAGAGTCCGTGCGTAGCTACTACTATGTTATCTCGGGTAGAATTTAGGATTTCACAAGCATGACTTTATGTGCCTTACCTGTACCTTTACATGCGTTTCTAGTTGCTTATTATCTTTGAAATTGATATGAGGATATTAGGAAGTTATGTGTGAGTTTAAATGCTTAAATCTATGATTTTAGGTATAAACCATGATAAATTCTTTAATTTCCTGATAATTCTGTGTATGTCTACGAGCACCCGCATCGCATGTACGATTCGTGAGCGGGGTAGCCTTATATTTCTGTCAACCGCGTTGCATGATCGATTCGCGAGCAGGGTAATAGATGCATCTATGGTTCGTGACGCTCGACCCTCGACAGTGCACATTTATTTTTGCGTCGCTTCGGCCGTACGCCTCGGCATTTTATATTCTAGGTATTTGACTGAGAGTCTTATTGTTATTATCAAATAAATTGTTCTTTGTGGAAGGGGACTTGGGACTTCTATTGATACTATTATTTCACACTTGCGGGTAGATTGTAGTTCACATACTTGATATTCCATGTTTACTTGATTGCCATGACTGTTGCTCCTGTCTAGATTTATTTAATTATACTAGTGCTAATGACCCTAGTGAGTAATACGTCTACCTCTCGTCACTACTTCTTCGAGTTTAGACGGGATACTCACTAGGTACATATTTGTTTATATGTACTCATTCTACGCTTATGTACTTAATTGTACAGGTCCTGAGGCTGGTGCATCTGGTTATCATACCGCAGCGTGTTCCTGAGAGTGTTACTTGGACTAGACTACACAGTGAGCTGCTATGCCTAGCGTTCCTCAGCAGCACTGTGGAGCTTCTATTATTTCCTTGGATATTTCTTTCTACCCCCTTCCAGACAGTTGTACAATTATTTTGTTTATTTTGTATGTTCCACTGTGGACTTGTGACACTAGGTATTGTCCTACGTAGTTGGCTTTCCTTGTATTTTTCTATATTGTATATGTTGGCAAACGATCTTTTGCGTTTCATTTAATCAAGTTGCATCACTTGACTGTTTTTTTTAAATGATATCCTAACTAAAACTTTGGCAAGCACTTAAATATCTAACTAAGTGAAGTAACTTCGGTAGTGAACTAGTGTTGGCTTGCCTGACTCTGGTGTTGCGCGCCATCACGACCTGAGTAGGAATTTGGATCGTGACACACACGTTTCAGCAAGTAAAAGAAGTAAGGTGAAGAAGGGTATGAGGTACCAGTTAATGAAGATTTACAGTATTTACAATTCAAGGGAAAAATATTAGCATGTCGAGTTACTTTCCACAATAACAGAGGTAAGTACAATTGGCCACACCCATCTCAGTTATACCGTATGGGAGCTAACAAATATAGTTTAAAAGAAGGACGAGATATCAGGATCCGACTGGGGTGGGAGTAACCCAAAATGGAGGATGGATTGTTTGCGTTAATTAACATATTCGAATGTATAGCAAATGTGCTAATAAATCTCCTCGTGAGACACCCAACTAGTGCACTCTAGAATAGTATAGCTAGATAAGACTACTAGAATGTTCAAAAAACATTTATTACAAAGATAGGCATTAGAAGCCTGGAAGGGATAGATATTGCCTTAGTGTTGCTCCCATTACCAGTAGAGAGAGAATGTTAGGCAATCCGAAGGGATAGTGGATGGAACAATGGGAGCTAAAAGCAAAAAAACGTCCTATTGAAATTTTAAGAATAAAGTGATAGGCAGAGATGTTAGCAGGGAAATAAGAAGAGAGTTAATGAAGCATTATGAGTAAGGTGTGATGCATGGATGACAACGGTAGATAAAAAAATGACAGTATTACAGAGTCTATAGTCAAGGGAAAGAAAAGATAAAAGGTGACATGCCTTGAGACAACAATATAGTATAGGCCATAAATACATATCCTTATTTCGAGAAATAAGTTCATGACTCTAACGTAATTACCAAAAGGAAAAGTTAGACTCCAGAGTAATAGAATCAGTATAGGCTGGTGAACAAGATAAACCAAACATAAATTAGGGACTGGGTGATTTGATAATAATCGGCGCCATGAGAATTTCAGAGATTGCGTTACGGTGATAATAAAATGGACGATAGAAGAATAACCTTTAAAGGTCATTCAGGAAAACTCTTCCCTAAAGCAAGCAATATGAACAAAGTTAAGCTTAAGGGACTATGTGTGCAGTTACACTAGGTCTCACCTTCGTAAGATAAGGAATTTTGTTATCCTTGGTACAGAAGGATTAGTGGAAGGCGAGTAAGGGTCATCAATGATATCAAAGGATGCCAAAGATGAAGAGGTAAAACATCTACGGGTAGATCGTCGTAGCTCTAAATATTAGCACTCCCCTAAAGCGGGGAATATAGAGTTATGTGGCATTAAGTCAGAATTAAGTGGTTCAGTAACTATGGAATGGTAAAGGAAGAATGCGATAAAAATGATAAAGGAATGAGAATACACTTATCTAAATCCTACCAATATTCAACGATTCCAGCACAATATGCAAGCACGACGTCAAGAAAAGGAAGTAAGGGTTCCTGCCCGGGATGTTATTGATAAATAAGGAGACAATGCGAGAGGTAAGTTAAGACAAAGGAAATAAATCAAGAAATATTACGCGGAATATTGATATGAGAATGGGCCAACGAATACTTAGTTGTTGATTCAAGAAGAGCCTAGTTATGGCTAGACAATAGGCTACCGACAAATCAACAGATCGTGCAAGATGAACATATCGAACCCCAACATGGGGAATTCAGTCTCGCAGATATGACATCGTGACCCTTGAGAAATATTCAGATCGGAGTGGGGTAGTTAAAGGTACCATATGAGTGTTATAGAAATAAACGAGAGTCCCACTAGGAGGTTAGTTAAACTAAAGTTCATAAGCAACCGTACGAGCACCTGACTATGGAGGTAAGTAACTAAGGATAATTATAGGTGAGTAAGAACATCAAAAATTCTATCAGGAATACAATGTAATGAACTAGCAACTTTACAAAGTCAGAGGGCCCTCCTAAGTACTACAATGAAAGTCTAGCTGAGGAAATAAGGAGGAAGGCTTCAACCTAAGCATAGTAACTTGAAGTCACACCATAAGAATGTGGTGGTACCTATCATGACTAATGAACATGAAGTAAGTGATATTCGAGATCATATGGGTTAAATGTGATTCTAGTATTCGTGAGCGCCAAGATAAGCCAAGTACGCACGCAACAAGGCGCAGAAAGACTAGGAAAAATAATTGCTTACATTTAAAGAAAGCTGAGAAGGATAGAAATGAACTATTCAATCAATGATCCAAAGTTAGTTACGTTATCAACACACTTAATAATTCAGAGTATTGTCCATGCAACATATATGTTGACGATCATACAGTCGTATAAGACTCCTGTTTAAGTTAAATAAAGAATTGAGTACAGGTCATAGACAAAGGATTGAATTATTAGGAGATTGTATCATGGATATTCCATATTGCCCATGAAAGGTTAAAGTAATAACTAATAGCAGGAGCCGCAGATCAGAAGATAGCTTAAGACCACATAAAGTTTGATCAGAAAGAAGGGGAAACTAAAGAGTTACATCAACCAAGTAAATCAGGAGTTCAAATATGTCACGCCCCCTTTTTCCTCTCCTTTCGGATCCGTCAGGGTATTTGACATTACTGGGACAACTTGTTTCCTTTTGGGAAAGGGGTAGGTAAGGAATTGAGGATTCGCCACCTAACGAATTAAGGTGTGTTAGGGCACCTACTAAGGGTCATTTACAAACACATATTTGGATAACAAGAGATAAGGCAAGGGCTTGAAATTACTTCAAGGGGAAGGTGTTAGGCACCCCTCAAAGTCCACAACCGTGGTTCCCGGCCAAACAAGCTTTCTGAATTTTAAACAAGTAAGCAATTAAGGCATATACGTTAACAAATAAAGGTTTTGAAAAGATTCGCAGTCTAAGCACACATATGCGCCAATGTTTTAAGAAAATTTAAAGTTTAAGCATATACAAGGTTTTGAAGGATTTGTAGTCTAAGCATACATGTGTAGGGGATAGGGGAGTTCTAGGTTATTTATCCTATAGGATCAGATCATTACAATGCCCGGTAATCGCTCCTCAGAAAGGGTCTACACTTGGCATTAGCGCACCGATCATCATATATATATCTACCCTTTCCCACCCCTTAGTGGTTATTTAAGCGAGTGTTACTTTGTGATCTCTATGCGTTCTGTTGCCCGTCCCTTCTAAATGGTCCTGGAAGAAATTAGGACCTCTACCTATAGGCAGTTCTAGACAGACCCCTACGGTTAAAAAAAGAAAATACTAGGCAAAAGGCAAGAACAAATAGGACTATAGCAGATTAACGCAGGAAAGAGTCAATTAGAGGCTCAGGTTTACCTCCACAGATAATGCATGTAAACAACATGACTCAAACACAAACAAGGGCAGTATTATTAAACATGATCCTATGACATGATGTCTAGGTGAGTATCAGAACACAAGACATATGCAGATTCATTTTATAACTTCAGAAGCAGGGGCCCTAATCAGTTTGCCTAATGATTTTAAGCATGTTAAGAAACAGTTTTCCAATTTTGCAAGTTGATTACCTAAGGCTTTCCTAGGCGTAGGATAATGCGCAATGATCCCCATAATTGTTAAAAAATGTTTAGAAGTTGGTATACTTAAGGTATGTTGTTCTAAGTGTTGCAAAATATAGGGACTATTACCAATTTTACTTAAACAAGGTAAATCAAATGTTAGACTGTCTTACATCCTTTTTCACGCGTCAGTAGATTAACTAGGTGTGACTAAGCATGTACAAATGGGATCGTAAAATAGGGTATCTACTATGCACACACAAAACGCAAAATTATTTATATGCAAAATTCCTAAGAAGGATTTCTAAATGCACAATCTGATTTCAGGATATGCAGAATTCCTTAAGCATGATTTCCAAATACAGAGAAAGTTACAGCATTGTTAAGCACGATTTCAAAAATGTTCAGAAGCAACATTTTATGTTAATGCTATTATTTAGCCTAGAAGCAGTATTTCTAAGTGATAAAAATAATGTCAAATGAGATGCTGAAACAATATATGTGAAACCTAAGGACATGGTATGTAATGCATGATTGGAATGTATTGGTCCTAAACATGGATTCAAATGCGCATATAGGAAATTGTAAACCCAAGGCATGATTTCTACCCATCGATATTGATAACATATATGACTACCCTTCCTTTTTTCACTAGCCATCCCCAATAATTGTTTACAACAATTATTACAGACAAATGAACGAATTACATAAGTAGATAAAGAAAAAAAATAAGTTACACTATAGGGAGCCTGAAAATAGGCCCAGATTTCCAGAACCTCAAATGCCAAATTGTTTCATAGCCTTTCTCATATCCGGGTGTGTCAGATTTCCTTAAGGACCTCAAGGGATCGGGGAGTGCTCACACCCAGATTTCACAACAATAATTTAGTAAGTGCAGTGTGGAAGTGCCACCTCCAATGCATCAGAGTTCAGAGGGATCTCATAGGGATCCCTAAGTAGTCACACACTGAAGGGGGCAGAACTTAAGGACCTAAGAGTTGAGTGAGAGTGCTTGACATAGTTTTGAAAAGGTTTTAGTAGGAAAACAATGTTGGAAGAGACTTAATTGAAATAGTTTTGTAAAAGTAAAAGAGAGAGTTACTCAGTAAGACATCTTTGAAAAGAGTAGGATAATTAAAAAAAAAACACACCAAACATAGAACTAGAACAGGTTTAGCAACACCCAAAGAACACAGAACCAAGACAGGTTCAACAACGTAAACCTTCACACATGGGTAATGGGGGATTGGGGGACAAATAAAGCACATATGGTAAACACATAACATGCAGAGGTCTTTTGCACTTGGTGCAGGTAGCAAGACAGATTTTGAAATTCTCTAAGGCGTTCATGGGGTTGGGAGATAGTATAATCTCAACACAGTTTTAAATCAACACAGAATATACAAGTTTAGGGGTATAAATTACTTTGCAAAGAAAGGTTTATACCAGAAACCAGATAGAGCAAGATCACATTGAGTCATACTATGAAGGGGGGGGG
>ML279828.1:18631-48782 GCA_005239495.1 Nicotiana undulata | reverse complement strand
AAGCACTCAGATGTTACAGGTGGTATCTTCTCTACCTCTCTTTACATTATTGTTCATCTTTATTGACCAGCCTTACATACTCAGTACTTTATCCGTACTGATGTCCTTTTATTTGTGGACGATGTATGTCGTGCTGCAGATCCTGATAGACAGGTAGACACAGCTCTCCCACCATAATAGGCTTTCCAGTTCAGCGGTCATAGGCGAGATCCCTTCTCCGGACTTGCCGTGGTCTTGGTATGCATTTTTGTTATAGATATTATGGGTATGTCGGGGCCCTGTTCCGGCTATGTTGTATTACTTATGCTCCTTTAGAGGCTCATAGACAGTGTCAACTCATGTATAGTTTGGTATGCCTTGTTGGATAATTTTGTTGTATAGTCTTTCATGGCAGCGTTGTAGCTCATACCTTTTATGTAGTTTCTTAGCAGTCTTGTCATCCCATGTGATGTATATTCATGATCAATATCTACCATTTATATTGATCTCGTTATCCCTTAAAGATAATAAGAAGGTTAGATAAAATGTACGTTGGTGCTCGGCAAGTATAGCCCGGGTGCTAGTCATGATCCTCCAGTTTGGGTCGTGACAAGCAGCACCATGGAGTTTCACTTACTTTTGTTTCCCGTCTATTCATGCAGACAACGGGATTGTATATATTATTATCCTATGTATATTTCGTTAGTATGCCCATGACACTCGTGAAACTAGTTCCTGGCACACACGTAGTGTATATTTTGGGATTGGGGTTGTATATGCATACATATGCTTTATTTTGGCCATGTATTGTTATAATGTTTTTTTCATATCAAGCTATCACCATGTTTAATCATTTTAAATTGGTAAAAATTGACTTGTTTTAATCAAATGGGAAGGGTAACACTTAGTGTAATTCATATTGGCTTGCCTAACCCCGTCGTTGGGCGCCATCACGACCCGGATTAGGATTCTGGGTCGTGACAAGTAAAGAGTGGGGACCGCACCAAAATTTTGCGGCCGCACTCAGGTAAGTTGATGGCCATTCAGTCAAAGTATAAATAGAACTTTCCTTAGCTTTTCACACTTTACACATTTCTACCTCTGAAGCTAAGCTAAGCACAGTGCACATTTCGTTTGCTCTCAGTCTTATCTCATTTCATCAAATGTTGAATTCCTGCTACATCTTCATTACTGGTATGTTGATTTCAATGATTTAGATTCTTCTTTTTCTTTTTAATTATTTTAGTTTTCTTTAATCTAGGATTAGGTTCATGCCTAAAATGTCAATGGACGATTAAATCTTGCTTTGCATCATGTGGGTAGTGTTTAAATGCTTGATGGGGTTTGGGTTAGTAGCTTTTCATGTTTAATTGCTAAAACCCTTGCTCAATTAGTGAAATCCCTGGGTAAAATCGTAAATCAGTGCCATTGTGATTTAAATTATGCGGTCGCATACATTTTTGTGTGCTCCGTAATATCCTAAGTTTAGAGCATTTGTGCTTGATAATATTGTGCGGCCACAACCAATTTTTTGCGGTCCACAGTCGATTGTTGTGGCCACACTCAATTTTGTGCGGTCCACACAATTCAAACTTCAGAGACCCAATTAAACAATGTGCGGCCACACTCCAAATTGTGCGGTCCGCACTGGGTTTGTGCGGCCGCACTCAAAATTGTGTGGTACGCACTGAGGTAACTTCATAGACCTATTAGTCTGAAACTGGTGTCTGTGCAGCCGCACTCAAAATTGTGCATTCCGCGGTAGGCATTATGCGGCGGCACTCATTTTTGTGCGGTCCGCACTGCCAATTTCTGAGAAATGTTTATTGCACTTTCAATCTTCATTTTATGTACACTGCAAGATCCAATTCTAACTGAGTTTCACTATTTGTATGTTGCAGACAATGGTTCGTTCATGTGGCAGAGGAGATACATCCAATGGGAGGGCAGAACCCTCCCGAGGCCGGGGTCGAGGCAAACCCAACATGCCACTTTCAGTCTAGAAGGTCTTAAGCAAGAAATCTACACTCAGTAGACCACCTCCGGAAACTTCAGACATCGGTGAGTACCTCCCATCCGTGGAAGCTTCTGAGGGTGACTCAGTTCAAGCACAACCGGAAGCTCAATCACACCAATTCCCAGGGAGACTCCACATGGTCAATGAATGAACTTCCCCCTCTAGTTCTTCTGAAGGTTCGGAGGGCGGTAATCAAGCATATGAGCCCTCTCCCCCACCTGCTATAGCTAATCCCATAACTTGGATGATTATGATGAGGTACCGGACGATGGGAGAAGGGGTGATACTACTGTTGGGGGTTTGGAAAGATCAGGGAGACAGGAGGTATGGGAGGACAGATTTGTCAGTGAAAAAGCTTATGCCAAATTCAGAGAATGGTGGTACCCCAGATCACTCACTCTTGAGCGAAAATTCTTGACAAAAGATCTGAGCAAGCACAACCCCAATATCCTCAAACAGTTTGAAGAGAAAAAAGGATGGAAATGGTTCAACCCCCGCATGCAAGATGCAAATGAGTATTTGGTAAAAGAGTTCTATACCAATGTTTCCCACATCAAAAAGGGTACCAAGGTGACGAAGGTCCAGAATTTGAAAATCCTCTTTGACGCTCATGCTCTAAACCAATATGTAGGATTTGAGGAGGTAGAAAAAATGCAATATTTGGAGAAGCTAGCTATGAGTGATGCAGTTCCCCTGTGGCTAGCTGAGATACTAGCAACTCCAGGGACAACACCTCCATGGCTCACAGCAGGATTCAGATAGTCCCAGCCATCCTAAACTTTGAGGCAAAAGGTTGGCAAACATTCGTGTGCAGCCGTCTTGATCCATGCCTCCATGAAAAAGCCCTACCACTTCCCCGTGCAGCTTTAGTGGCTCCCATCATGGCCGGGTATCCGATAAATATGGTAGCCCTGATGTCTTTCAACATTTCAAATGCGATCCACAAGGAAGAAAGGTCATATCGCTACCCCAATTTCCTCATAGAGTACTTCCAAGATCAAATGGTAGAATCGAGGTACTTTGATGTTGAGATGAAGGAAAAGAAGCCATTTTCATGGTACAACCTCCAAGGAGCTAACAACCATAAACTCAAGGGTAAATCTACTACCTCTACTGGCTAGTCTGAAGAGCCAACGGTAGTGGTTACTAGTTCAGTTGTCGAGCCCTCCACAGTTGTTGGTACTTCTACCGGAGCAGCAACCATGCCTCTTTCATCCTCTGGACCATCTACTTCAGCTAGACTGTCTGTGCCACTCTCAGTGCTAGCCTCATCTACTTACCCTCAGACTGCGTTGTGAGTCTCCCAAACATTGGCGAGTCTCAACAACTGGATGCAGCAAGCTACCACAAAGCTGACTGCCATATCCAGTGTTGTTTCAACACAGTCATCAGCTCCAGCAGAGCCTCAGGTACCTCCGTCAATAGAGGAATCATTTAAGAAAATTCAGGACAACCAGAAGAAAATCCTAGAGACTCTCGATACGCATGGGAAGATCATCAAGTATTTGGGGAAACAGGTGAAAAAAATGCGGAAGACTCACGCATCAAAGGAGTCAGTGGACAAGTTGCGCAAGGAAGTTGAAAAGATTTCTTCTGCCGGAGATCTTCCATTGGACCTACTCATGGAGCAGTCAATCCCAGAAACACATGCAGTAGTGCCAAAGACATCAAAGGCAGCAGCCGGCCAGTCTGAGGAGCCAGCTGCAACTACACACACTGCTGAGGAGTTGATACAGATGCTTAGCAACCCAGTAGTCCCTCATTCAGGAGATATTGAGATATAATTAGAGGAGATAGAGGGTGCTGAGGACCCCATGCAGGCTGAGGACACCTCACAGGTTGAGGACCCTATGCAGATTGAGACCACATCAGGAGTTTTCTTTACTCTTTACCCCTTTCCATGTTCTTTTTTTATTAGTATTGAGGACAATGCTTATTTTCATTTGGGGGTGGTTCATTTTGATTGACTTTGACATTTTGTATGTAATAACTATTACACTATTTTCTCTTCATCTTTATTTTCTCTTTGATATGTATATATTCTTTACCATTTAATGTATATATTCATTTCCCTTATGTATATATTCGTTGTACTTCATTTTGTATATTTAGTTTACCTTCCCTAGTTTACTTCATAACTTCTTTAGTTTATTTTTCCTTAGCAGCATAACTTCTTATTCACCTTAGTAGCTTCTTTTTAATTTGTTAGCTTCTTTTTACGTTTTGTGTGAACAATAAGCCTTTGGTTTCTTTATGCCACGGTTCTTTCCACATGTGGATGTTATGTGAACCAGGTGGCTCTTCCCAACGATGGATGGCGTGACAACCTTCTTAAGGGATTGAGTCAATTTTCTTTTATGTTTTGGTAAATATAGTAGTAATGTCAAAGATTGGCTCTACGACTGTATTATCTCTCGATCCGCTATTTTTGGGCGGCCACTCGGACGAGGGCGGCTTCACGTTTTTCATTAAACAATTCTAGGCTCGTATTCATGGCCTCATTATTTGACTCTTCCGATGCATATCAGAACCTGATGCTAGGTTCTCAGACCTCGACCAATATTAGAGCTTCGGCGCCATAAACTAATGAGAACGGGGTAGCCCCGGTACTAGACTTCGATGTTGTGTCATATGCCCAGAGAACCTCGGGTAGGATTTCATTCCATTTTCCTTTAGCGTCGGTTTGTCTCTTCTTAATATTTTGGATGATGGTTTTGTTGGTCGATTCGTCTTGTCCGTCCCCCCTAGGATGATAAGGCGTTAATAGGATTCTTTTCATCTTGTGATCCTCAAGAATTTTAGTCACCTTGCTGCCGATGAACTGCTTCCCATTATTGCACACAATTTCATAGGGCATTCTGAATCGACATATCATGTGGTCCCAAATAAAGTCTATGACTTCCTTCTCCCTGACTTTCTCAAAAGCTTGTGCTTCAGCCCACTTAGAGAAATAATTAGTCATAAATAAAATAAATTGAGCTTTACCTTGGGCCGATGGAAGAGATTCGACGATGTCCATTCCCTATTTCATGAATGGCCATGGGGACAAGACCGAGTTGAGCAGTTTCCCACGTTGATGAATCAGTGGTTCATGCCTTTGGAATTTGTCGTATTTTCGAACAAACTCTTTTTAATCTTTCTCCATGTCAATCAGTAGTATCCGGCTTTGATCACTTCTGAACAGCGTTCCGTCTTCGGACAAGGTGAATTGTTCTACATTTGTGCGCAGAGCTCTCGACTCCTTTGGATATAATGGGAGCTTCCCGTTCTACAAATACTTTACGTATTTGTTTCTCAAATCCCAGGTCAAACTTGTGGAGTTTATCTTGGCATGACCTTCTTCGATCACCGATTTGATGAGTTGTACGACAGCCCCCGAATTGAGTTCGTTTTCTTCGACCGATGACCCTATGTTTGTGAGGGAATCAGCCTCACTTTTCTGATGTGGAGGTACATGTTGCAAGGTTCATTCCTTGAATCAGTGTAGAGTTACTTATAGCTTATCCAAGTATCTCTGCATTCGGTCTTCTCGGACTTCAAAGGCCCCGTTAACTTGGTTCACCACGAGGAAGGAATCTGACTTGCCCTCGATGACCTCCACTCCCAAGCCTTTGGCTAATTCGAGACATGAAATCATGGCCTCATATTCGGCCTCATTGTTAGTCAATTTTGTAGTTTTGATAGATTTTCTAAACGTTACTTGTGGGTGGTTTTAGCACGATGCCTAGTCCGAACCCTTTTGCGCTCGAAGCACTGTCCGTAAAAAGGGTCCAGATTCCCGAGGATGTACCCTATTTTACTAACAATTTTCTTTCAACCTCGGGTACGAGGGCCGACGTGAAGTGAACCACGAAGTCTCCCAAGATTTGAGACTTGATGGCTGTTCGGGGTCGATATTCAATATCGTACCCGCTGATTTCTACGACCCATTTGGCCAACTGACCCGAAAGTTCGGACTTATGCAAAATATTTCTAAGTGGATAAGTTGTTAAAACATGTATGGGATGACATTGAAAGTATGGTTTTAGTTTCCAAGAGGCGTTTATCAAAGCGAGCGCCAATTTTTCTAGATGGAGATACCTAGTTTCGGCCTCACCTAAGGTCCAACTAACATAATAGATAGGGAATTACGTGCCTTGTTCTTCTCAGACCAAGATTCCACTTACCGCTATCTCTGATACTTCTAAATACAAGTAAAGTTGCTTGTCCGTTCTTGGCGTGTGAAGCAGCGGGTGGATCGATAAGTATCGTTTTAGCTCCCCCAAGGACTGTTGGCATTCCAAAGTCCAAGTGAAGAATTCTTCCTCTTCAGTAACAAGAAGAATTGGTGACTCTTATCCGAGGATCTCAAAATAAATCGCCCTAGGGAGGCTATGTACCATGTTAACCTCTATACGACCTTTATGTTGTCTAGTACCGTGATGTCCTCGATAGCTTTAAAATTATCAGGGTTGATCTCGATTCCTCGATTGGCTACCATAAAGCTGAGAAACTTGCCTAAGCCGACCCCGAATGCACATTTTTCTAGGTTGAGCTTCACGTTGTATCTTTTCACTATACGAAAGTTTCCTGCAAATGCTTCAAATGGTCCTCTGCTCGCAGGGACTTAACTAACATGTGATCAATATAAAACCTCCATCGATTTTCCTATTTGTTCTTCGAACATCCGGTTTACTAGGCGTTGATAAGTTGCGCCAGCATTTTTCAATCCGAATGGAATTATGTTATAATATTAGGTGTCGTACTTAGTGATAAATGAGATCCTTTCCTGATCTTCTAGGTTCATCTATATTTGGTTGTACCCGGAATAGGCATCGAGAAAATTGAGAATCTCGTGGCCGACCGAGGCATCAATCATACGATCGATATTAGGCGAAGGAAAAGAATCCTTGGACATGCTTTATTCAGGTCTTTGTAATCTACACATATTCTAAGTTTATTTTCCATTAAGGGACTACTACTATGTTAGCTAACCATTGGGGATACTTTACTTCACGAATGGATCCTATTTTATGAAGTTTGGTACCCCGTCTTTCATGAAAGCATATTTGACCTCGAATTGGGGTCTTCTTTTTTGCTTTACCGAATGGAACTTCGGATCTAGGCTTAGCTTATGTGTGGTGATTTCCGATGGAATCTCTGTCATATCGATATAGGGCCAATTAAAGCAATTCATGATAGTTTTAAGGAATTGAATAAGTTTTTCCTTGAGCTCGGGAGCTAGCCCTGTGTCCAGGTATACCTTTCTCTTGGGCTTACATTCGGTTAATGTGATTTGTTCCAGCTCTTCGAGCGTCGACTTGGTGGCATCAGAATTAACAAAGGATCGAGTGACCCCATAGTCATCATCCTCGTCAATCCCATATTTCTCTGATTGGGTAGAGGCAGATGTCTGTGGTTGCTATTTGGCCTCCTATTTTCCCTTTGAATCCGACCCTTTGTTAATTGGAGTGCCCATATTGGTATCACTTTGTCGACTACAAACATTTCCTTGGTGGCGGGCTGCTTCTTGTAGACTGTTTTGACTCTCTCTGATGTCAGAAACTTCAAAACCTGGTGAAGGGTCGAGGGTACTTCCCTCAAATTATGGATCCATGGCCATCCGAACAGGGTGTTATACCTCATGTCGCCCTCGATCACATGTATCTTCGTTTCTTGGATGGTCTCAGCCATGTTCACTGGAAAAGTTATTTTGCCTTTGGTGGTTTCACATGCCATGTTGAAGCCATTAAGTACTAGGGTTGTGGGCACAACTTGATCCTATAGGCTGAGTTGTTCTACGAAACTCGATCGAATGATGTTGACCGAGCTACATGGATAAATCAAAACACGTTTAACTTGAGTCTTACTCATAAGTTCCGATATTACCAGTGCGTCGTTATGGGGTTAAATGATCCCCTTTGCATCCTCGTCGTTGAAAGACAAAGTCCCTTCTGGTACATAATCTCAGGTTAACTTTTTCCTTATGATCGACACCTTGGTGCATTTAAATACGGGTCTTTGAGGAATATCGACCCCTTCAACAATTATATGGATCACATGTTGTGGCTCTCTTGCCCGTTCTGTCTTTTTGAATCTCTATTTTTGAAGTGGTTCGTAGCTCGATCACTTAGGAATTCTCAAAGGTTCCCCTCGTTGAACAACCGGGCCACTTCCTCCCTTAGCTATCTGCAATCTACTGTTCGATGTCTATGGGTACCATGATACTTGCACATTTGATTAGGATTTCTCTGGGACGTATCGATCTGAAGAGGTTGAGGCCACCTAGTGTCTTTGATGCGCCCGATGGCTAATACGATAGCTGATGCATCAACGTTGAAGTTATATTCTGACAGTCGTGGTCCTTTTTTAGTCTCGACATTCTGGTCGAAAACATTATTGCTCATGATCCCTCGAGAGCTCTGGCATCGATCATTTCTCCTATCACCTCGAACGGGGTTGCGTCCAGGCCCATTGTTTCTCCGATCTCCATTGTATGGCTGGTAACGATCCTTGTTTGACTATGCCCATGGTCAATATCCCTTTTGACTCTGTCGACGGACCTGATAAGATAATCAGACCCAGAAGAAGCTCCCAACTAGTCATCTTCGACCCTAATTTTTGACTGATACCGATTATGCACATCGGCCCAGGTGATAGCTGGGTATTCGATCAAGTTCTGCTTTAATTGTTGTGAAGCCACCGAGCTTCGTACGTTTAGTCCTTGAGTGAAGGCGTGAACGGCCCAATCATCGGCAACCAGAGGTAGATCCATGTTTCATCTGGAATCGAGACACAAACTCTCTGAGCATCTCGTTATCTTTCTACTTTACCTTGAAGAGGTCCGACTTCCTAGTCTCGACCTTTATGTCCCCAGCGTGTGCTTTAACGAAGGAATCTTCGACCATGGAAAAAGAATCAATAGAGTTTGGTGGCAAATTATAGTACCATATCATCACTCCCTTTGATAGGGTCTACCCAAATTTCTTCAACAATACGGACTCAATCTCATCGTCCTCTAGATTGTTCCCCTTAATTGCACATGTGTAAGAAGTGACATGCTCGTTGGGGTCGATCGTTCCATTATTCATGGGAATTTCTAGCATGCGGAATATTTTGGGAATTGGTTTAGGAGCCGCGCTTGGGGGGAAGGGCTTTTGCATGAACTTCTTTGAATCCAAACCCTTCAAAATCGGTGGTGCCCCCAGAATATGATCAACCCTGGAGTTATAGGTTTCCGCCTTCTTGTCTTAGCTTCAATTCTTCTCCCCCGATTCAACTTGCTTTATCATCTCCTCGAGCATCTTCATGATAGAGGGGTCGGTCGGTGGTTCATTTCCGTTTGATCTTCTTGAAACCAATTCGGCCCTATGAACAACTTCCTACAATGGCTCGGGCTCGACCCTGCTTGGTGCATGGTTCTGATTTTAGAGTTGTGATATTTCAGCTTGTTGAGCCTGCAATATTTCAAATATCACTCGAAGCGGATCCCGCCTTCTTCGCCGCCCTGTGCATTCTGACCGGCTGACTGAACGTCTCTGCGGTTGCTCTCTCGGGGTCGACGACCAGGTTTGCATTAATTGCAATATGGGAACTGACGTCGATTGTGTTTACAATTTGGAACTTGAGGTCAACTAGAGGTACTTCATTTCCTGGGGCGTCTATGTTGTTGTTTTCGTCGTGAAAATCAAGGTCATTGTCTATGTGTGTGGGTGTTTTTGAGAGTTAGACATAATTGATCCTGGAATCGAAGATACTCGCAAGAACAAGTACAAAATAGTGTGTATTACGAAATTTAGTACCAGGAAATCACTATAATCCTTAGCCCCACGGTGGGCGCCAAACTGTTTACCCTAAAAATGGATAATAATTGAATTTATATGTGGTTTTTAGGACACGTGATTTCGCTTGGCACAAACTTAGAAAATATGTGAATTGATATTGAAAATTAACTATAAAGAAAAATAAAGCAAACTAAATAAGACGTTTGGTTTCGCCCTCGAGATAGGTTACCCTCGAACCAAAGGAATGAGCAGAATGAGATATAAAGTAACAAAGTATTGAGAGCTTAAAGAATAGTATATTTCATTGAATTGCGTGAATCTGATTCCTTTACAACTGATTCAGCCTCCTTTATATAGTAGATGAGTCTTACTTATGGTATAACTCTAAATACAGTAAGAAATCCCATGATTGGCTAATTAACCGGCCTCATCTTGATACGTGCCGAGATTTCTGCCGTGATCCTTCCTCGATCACAGATGTTTTGGCTTACTGTTACTTGACTAGGTAAACCTTTTTTGATCTCGCTCGATCTCCGTTCCACTTGGTCTCGATCCTGGCTGATCTCGTTCTTGACCGGTCTCTGAATTAAGGGCTCAGCAATCTAACTTCGTATTGAGGGTTGGTATAACGTGAGGCCGAACCAATGACTATCATGATCCAGACTCGAATAGTCATGAGAAGGGCAGGCCCATTCTGACCGTATACAGTTGAATTTTTCTAAATCCAATCTCAGATACTAATAGAGTCAAATATAAGTTAGTGTAGTTGATTATAAATATGAGACCGGGGGTAGTTAAGGTTGGATGAGCTCACTTCATACATACGTGATTAATAAATATCTTATAGCATGGGTTGTTAATAAAGATCGTGACTAAACAAACCTTAACCCAAGTTCTAGTGGATTAACAACAACAACAACAACAACAACAAACCCAGTTTAAGTTCTAGCGGATTACATGATAAATATAACAGAAAAGGCCCAAATATACCCCTATACTATGAGAAAAGGTTTAAATATGTCCTTCATTATAGTTTGGATCCAAATATACCCCTTCCATAATACTATTGTTCCATATATACCCCTTTTCCATTAAGGTTTTTCAAGGTGGACATCCAATCAACACGAGGTGCATACTACGTGACATGCAACCTCACTTGTAACGACCTGATAGGTCGTTCCGAGAGTTTAGCCCCGTTTCCCCTATGTCTGCTTCATTTTGTGTGGTTCCGCTCCTGGGTGTTTTGTTGGGTTGGTTGGCTCGGGTTCGGAGTGGTCGTGGTGAGAAATGAGACACTTAGTCTCTTAAGTTGGCCTTATGGTTAGAAACGTCAACCGGAAGTTGACTATTTGGTAAACGACCTCGGGATGCGGATTTTATGGCTCAGATAGTTTCGTTAGGTGATTTGGGACTTAGGAGTGAGTTCGGAATGCGGTTATGATGTCCGGTGTAGAATTAGGCATGAATTGGTAAAAGTTAGTTTTTGGCGATTTGCGGCCGGCAATGGAAAATAGGCTATCGGGGTCGGAATGGAATTTCGGAAGTTGGAGCAGGTTCGTAATGTCAGTTTGGAGGTGTGTGCAAGTTTTCAGGTCAATCGAAAGTGTTTTGGATAGTTTCGGCATCTTAGGTGGAATTTAGAAGCTTGAAAGTTCATAGGCTTGAATCCGAGGTGAATTTGGTGTTTTTGCGTTATTTTTGGTGTTTTGAAGGCTCGACTAAGTTTGAATGAGGTTATGCGATGTGTTGGTATGTTTGGTTGGGGTCCCGAGGGCCTCGGGTGTGTTTCGGGAGGTTAACGGACCAAGTTCAGATGTTGGAAAGTTGCAGTTTTTGTTGGTATTTCATGTCTAGTTTTCTCCTATGTGATCACATGGGTAGGTATGCGATTTCATAGGCTTGTTTATGAGGCATAGAGATTTCTTCTATGCGATCTCCTATGTATGGTCGTGATCACGTGGGTGAGGGAATGGAGAGCAGTGCGATCGCGTGGACTCTTGTGCGGACGCGTAGGATTAGGCGCGTGTGGGAAGGGTTGTTTGGTTACTCTATGCAAACGTGCTGGGAAGGACACGATCGCATAGATTGGAAATATTCTGAGCATCATGAACGCGCCCCTGGTGACGCGAACGCACTGAGTACATATATAAGTGTTGGGCAGTGTTTTTAAAAAGGCCATATCCGCGACCTTTAGCCATTTTTCACCATTGTTAGGCGATTTTTGAAGCTTTTGAGAGGGATTAAAGGGAGAAACAAAAGAGAACACCTGGAGGTAAGATTTTTGACTTCATAACTCATTTCTATGAGACTTTTGTACTGAATTAGGGTGAAATAAAAGGAAAGATCAGTGTTAAATTGGGGGATAGGGCTTGGAAAATCGGTGAATTTAATTGGGTAATTAAAAAGGAAATCGTGGTCTGATTTTGATGTTCTTGGTATGTATAGAATCGTGGGAGGATAAGGATTCCGGTTTTGTGATTTTTATCGAATTCCGAGACGTGGGTCCGAGGGCCGGGTTTGGCCAATTTTGGGAATTGTGCCTAATTTTGATAATTTTCGAATAGGTTTCATCTCCCTAGCATATTTTGATGTTATTAATCTGACTTTGATAGACTCGTAGCATTTGGGAGCCAATTCGAGGGGCAAGAGCATCGCGTAGTAGTTTTCAGGATGGTTTTAGGTAAGAAACGATTGTAACTCTAGACCTGAGGGTATGAAACCCCGGTATTTCGCATTGTTGTGGTAAATGAGGTGACACACATACTAGGTGACGAGCATGTGGGCGTGCACCGATAGGGATTTGGACTTGGTCCGTCCCGTAGCGACTATTAAGCCGCGTAGTTGATTTGAAATCATAAGATATCCTGTATTTTTTAGGCTTATATTATATTAGGGGCAGTATGCCATGTTTGGGGCCTTGTACCGATCTGCTTAGACCCTCAGGGGTATTTTGACATTATTCTCACACTATTTTGATAGAAAATTTATGAACTCAGCCATGTTTATTACTTCTTGCTATTTCACTCTTATCATACTGTTTTAGAATATTGTGAGGTATTTTGGGCTGAGCCCGTGATGTTGAGATGAGTTGCCCGAGTGGCTCGAGAGGATGACTGAGTGAGGCCGAGAGCCGAGTTGTGAGGATAGTTATGGATCGGGCTTCACGCCGCAGCAGATATTATATGGATCGGGGTGTACGCTGCAGCAATATATTATATGGATCGGGATGCGCGCCGCAACAATATATATATTCGATCGGGCTACACGCCGCAGTGAGTTAGTATATGGATCGGGCTGCACGCCGCAATAGTTGTTATATGGTACTTGATGAGTGAGAGTGTTGAGTGTGAGCATTGACTTATGAGTGTAGAGTCACGAGTGACTGAGAGGCTTGCCCGAGAGGATTTATTTATGAGTGACATTGTGCCTGGGTGGCTAATAATTTTTTATCAAACTATTGTTTTCACTTTTCTTTGCACTAAGCCTCTTTGATAAATGTTGACTAATGTTCTATACAAGTTTAAACGGAAAAACTGGAGTTTTGTGAAAATCTTTGGTAAATGTGGACTCTTGACCTGATCTATTAACCTTCACTGGTACTTATTTTTATGAAATTATCACTTTCAAATGCTCATCACTGCACTCAAGTTTTTAGTTACTTATTGAGTTGGCATACTCACGTTACTCCCTGCACCTTATTGTGCAGATCCAGGTGCCAGATCTGAGCTATAGATGAGTTCTTCTTTGCTCGGAGTCGATCGAGGATAGAGGTAGCTGCTCGGCGTCCACAACTGTCTTTCTTTTCTCTATTAGACATAGATTTCTAGTATTTCCTGGATTGTATTAGCAAAGGCATGTTATGAGATATTGTGTTTATCCCTTTAGATGCTCATGACAGTTGTCTCCGGGTGTTGGGATGTTAGATTTGATTTTTGTGGTATTATTGATGTACTATGTTTTTAAACAGAATTCCTAAATGAAATATTTCGACTTATGATTTTAAAAAGGAATTTCTTATATGTTACCCTTAGTAGTTGGCTGGCCTAGATAGGCGCCATCACAGCCTTATTGATTCGGGGTTGTGACAAGTTGGTATCAGAGCACTAGGTTACATAGGACTCAACGGTCATGAGCAGGTTTAGTAGAGTCTTGCGGATCGGTACGGAGACGTCTGTACTTATCTTCGAGAGGCTACAGAACCCTTAGGAAAAATTTCACATTCTTGAATTCTTGTAGTGAGAACCCATTTTATTCAGCCAAAAGCGTAACTCTTTGAATTCCTTTCATGTATTTGAATGCGCACGTGAGCGCTTGGTATCAGCTGTGCATCGAAAACTTGTGACTTCCATGGAAGAGATGCGATTTTTAGTATGTTGATAATGGGCCAGTATGTAGGACTTGAGGCTGGATTCCTTGTCTGTGGCTTGAGTGCTGAGATTTCGTTCATGTGAACACATGTATTTGGGGACTTATATGTCCATTGGTGTCCTTATTGACGGGACTTTATGACCATATGACCATGTAGTGAGTGTGATGAGGGTGAGATGTGTCATATTGCTTGATTGTGACAAAAAGGGATTGGCTGGATATATAGCGAGAACTAGTGAGTGTTTGACTTCTGTCTGGAACTAGCATGTGGCCTCAAGTTGTGAATGTATTGGAAGACCTCTCATGTTGTTTAGTTGTGGAGTGAAGCATATCTTTCTGTTGTGTTATGAGTTCCTAGTGGGGGCTTTAGGGCTGACTAATGCCCCAACAACGTTCATGCATTTTATTAACGGTGTATTCCAGTTGTATTAGCACCCTTTTGTTATTGTATTTATTGATGGCATCTTGGCGTACTCGCGTAGCCAGGGGTAGCATACTCAGGACTTGAGGATGGTATTATAAGGATCCAGGGAGAAGAAGCTATATGCAAAGTTCTCCAAGTGTAAATTTTGGATCAGTTCAGTAGAATTCTTGGGACACGTGGTGTCCAATGAAGGTATCCATGTGATCAGACGAGTGTGGGTAGAGCTTCCAGAATCTCAAGATTGCTTTGACCACAACTCCAGTGTTAGTATTTCCATCAACTTCAGCTTCTTATACCGCTTATTGTGATATATCGAGGGCAGGCATTGGTTGTGTTCTAACGTAGGAGGGTAAAGAGATTACGTAATAGCTATGATCTTCAGAAGTGTATAGAGAGAAATCAGTTTGAGGCTAAGCAGGCGGGGCTATCTCCTACGGGTTGTTGTGAGGTGTGTGATCCTTATGTTGATCTATAGTACGTTCTCTTCTACCGGTATATGATGTATGTTGTAATTTGAGTGTATATCGCTTGTGGGAGTTGGCATGACCATTACAATGGTGAATGCGAGATATGCATACGATTTGAGGTGTTAGATGGTTAGGTCATATGAGCTTATGAAGGATTTAGTTGAATCTCACCACAGTATGGTGGCAGTGATAGCGTATGGGCATCGTGAGTTATTGTTTGTCTTGATCTTTGGCTTTGAGCCAAGTGGGGAGTCTGTTAATGATAAGTTGATTGCACGATTACGTATTATATTGGTTTCGGTTCGAGGTATATTGGTGAATCACTTATGACCTGCAGATGTGGAGTTTGGGAATGACTTGAGTAACGGAAATTTTAAATACAGGTTCTAATATACTCTATGGGTAATTAGATTTTATTGAATGTATGAGTTGTATTAGTAAAGGGTGTAGTGGGTACGGAGTAGGGATATGCTTGGTTGCTTCGAAGTGTGGATTACTTCCTAGTATGTAGGTGTGCAGATGGGGCCAGATCGTTGCTGATGCCCAATTTTTCCCATATTATTTTAAAATTGCATATATACTTCAAAATCATGCATTGATAGCAATTGGTATTTTTTCATAATTTTTCTAAAATTTTATTAATTTGTCCAGCATTTTATTCAAAATTAATAATTACAAAATTGCGTCAAAAATGATTTCAAAAGCATTTCTTGATTTAATTTATTGTTTATGGTCCTATTAAGACAAAATTATTCCATAAATAACCGCATTGGCACCTTTTGACTATAATTGCAATAACTTTGCAATTATAGCACACGCATGTAATTTTGTACTATTTCTACCAGAAATTAGTCCTTCGTGTGTTAAAATACTAAATAATCATTTTAAACTATTTTCTATACATGAAATTTATTTTTTATTATTACTAGCTATTTTATAAATTATTTTTAACTAATTTGAATTGGGTATTTAACAAATAGCCCCATTTCATTTCAATTATAACCTATTTAAACTAGCCCAAATTCCTTAATTAAACCAGCCCAATACCCAAGCCCAATTCCCAAATCTACCCGACCCAGTTCTGATTAAATCTTGGCCGTTGATAAATTTTGATCAACGGTCCAGATTCGTTCTTACCTAATTTAACCTAAACGACCTACCCCTCCCCCCACCCCAACCCTCATTCTCTCATCACTCACCCGCCGTCACTCCCTCATTCTCTCAAGCTCCCTCTGCCTAACCATGGCTTCCATTCACCGGTCGCTTGCTCGCCGGTATCAATGGTGGTTCTCACCACCACCCCTAGCCTCAATGCCTCAAGGGACCAGTGGTTGTTCACTCACTCCCCTGGATCTGTGCTTACCATTCTCAGGCCGCCATGGCTCGATTGAGTAAGATCTTTTTATTTTTCGGCTAAACCTATGGCTTCTAAGCTGGAATCTCTCTATCTCTGGGTTGTTCCTCTCCGAACCCCTAATTTTATCTCTTGAATCCTTACATATGTAACAGATCTAAGAGTATTTTGAGTTATTTTACTGTTTTCCATGAGAATCTTTCTGATTTTTCAAAGCATCTCTTCGTCTTCATTACTAGGGTTTCTCAACTTCTCTCCAAAACAACGTTTCTCTGATTTTAAGTGTTATTTCATGATTTTTTATTGTGTTTAAACGGTTTTATTTAGGTTTTCCCTTTAACCCGATTAATTATATTAAAAACCTCTAATTTCTTGGCTTAGTCTTGGTTCCTGACTTTGTCATTGTTGATTTGTTCATGAGCTTTGTCTATATGTCTGTTTCTCATGAATATGTTCTGAGTTTCTGTGATCTCTACCCTATTGTGCTTATTAGAGTTTCTGATTTGTTTCTTCCGCCTATATTATGTTTATTTTTGTTTATTGACAGAAATTTGTGGATATTTCCCCCTAATCAGTACTAGTTTCTATTTGAATCCCTGATTTCTTGTGATTTACCGATTTCCTCTGATGATATCCTGTGTTGATTTCCGACTTCTAAATTATTTTCTTGCCTTATTATGTGGTTGACTACACTATTTACTGATTCTTGATATTGTTTCCTTAATTAGGACTTTCTGAACCTAGCCATAATCACTTGTTCTATACTTGTACTATTTAAAGTCTTTCCTTATTTGTTACATATTATTTCTTTCCTTACTTGTTACCTGTTTTTCTACCGTTTGAACTGATTCCCTTAATTAAGAGAGTACTTGGACTGATTTTGCCCTAATTGATTCTGAGTTTCATTGTAGACATGTAATTTTTGACCCTCCCCGTAATTTTACACATTTTATCGTTTAAATATTTAGTTTATGTCTAATATCATAATTTTAACTAGTTTTGACTTTTTTTTACCAAAAACAAAACAAAAATTACAAAAAATAGTTTCATTTTTTCTCCATTTGATTAAGGTATTAGGTATTTTTAGAAAAAAAATATTATTAAAAACCTATTTTATTTTTACTTTTTCAAAAAAATAAAAATATATGCATATATATTCATGTCATAATGTAGTTTGCTTTAATTAATTAGAAATGATTTCACAATTTTATAAGTTATTATTTTAGAAATTAATATTTTTTAATCTAATAGAGTTAAAGGACCACTTTTAAAGGTAAAGTTGACCAAAATTCGGCCAAACTCAGACCTTAGCCCATAATTCTCAAGCACATACCAAAAAATCTAACCCTAAGATTATTCTATATAACCATATCACATTATACATTAGAAGAGGATGGAATGCCAAAGAATCTCTCTAGCAAAAACGGCAGCACCTCCCTCTTTTCCCAAAGAATCTAACGCCTCCCCCTTCAGATTTTATCAAAATTTCTTCTCTCAAAATTGAAAAGATACACATATCAATTTTCATTTTGAATATGGAATTTGTTTGAAGTTCGAGTGAGTTCCGCCGCCGGAATCGTTCCTTGAATACACTAAAAGGCCGTGGTGCATTTTGAATACTAATATCTTTTGGGTTCTAAAACAGAGGAGATGAAGTGAAGGATTTGGATTTTCGGATCATTCATAATATATAAAAAAAGGAATTTTCTCTGATTTATCTTGCCTCATGTTCGAAAAATGTGAAAATAGTAGTATTAGCTTCTCCTTTTGATCGCGGTGTTCAACGATGGGTTTGAGTCCGTCGCCGTTTGCCGTCCGAGGTTCGAAGTTCGCGGAGTAATCTCTTGCCGCTGCTGTTGTCGTTGTTCAAAGTTTGGTCATTTTTGTTGAGATACGGCCGCAATTGTCCCTTTGTTTCTGTCCAAAAATTGCTGAAATTATACTAATTGAAAGGTTTCATCTCAGGTCCACCCTTTCCCATGTTATTTTTTTTTTCTTGAATTTTCTCATGCGCTGGTTTACCTTTGTTTGCACAATCGTTGCTTTGTTCTTTTTTTTCTTTTTTTTTAAATTTCTTTTAAATCCATTTGACTTGAATCTTTTATTGAGCTTTTAATAAGACAATTTTTCAACCTTGTCTTGTGAATACTTGTAGACACGTAAGTTAAAGGGGGCATAGATACTGTAGGGAGGTAATGTGAGTAAATGGGCATAGGAGAACAGAATTAAGAAATTAGGCTTAAGAGGGACTTTAAATGACATGTTTTATTTATATTTCGTTATTACTGGATACGCTTTGAATGCTAGAAGCATGTTTAGGTGGTTAATATTTATAAACAATCGCTAGTATGCTTTAGGCGTGATTAATAATGAATCATCGTGACTATGGGTACGGTTCCCGTGGCATGGTCACAATACATAAATCTCATTCGGGTGTGCATTTCATGTGACCCGACCATAATTTCAATAAATAATTAACATGTCGCAAATTGCGGGTGCATTTCATGTGGCGCGGTTTGCAACATGTACCAAAACGACAAGTGTACGACATCGTGACTTGTTTCAAAATAATTCCATAAATATTAAAAGCGATTCAAAAGGTTTAAAATACACAATAGATTTAAAACACGTAAATAGTCAGATAATTAGGCCAAATATCAATAGTTAAGCGACCGTGCTAGAACCACGGAATTCGGGAGTGCCTAACACCTTCTCCCGGGTTAACAGAATTCCTTGCCCGGATTTCTGGTTCGCAGACATTTTAAACAGAGTAAAAAATTCCTCGGTTTGGGATTTTAATAAATAAATGGTGTCCCGGAACACCGTCAAAAAATCTGGGTGACGACTCTGAAAAATAAAACAAATAATTCCAAAATCGAATAACGTCGCTTTAGTTGAAAAAACTCCCTTATTACCCTTACCGGAAGGAAAAAGGAGGTGTCACATTCGTAATTACTGAACAATTTTGATTCTTACCTTATTTTACCTAGCTTTCAAACTATTATATATACTCTTCTCATTAGCAGTGTAGGACACACGAACTCACATTAGTTCACAACTCTCTCATACACTCAAAAGCTCTTCTGCTTTCTTTGCAACTTGCTATTGTTACTGAATTAGCCGGCTGCAAACCAAGACTAATTATTGCACTCTCCTGTTCTTCACTTTGTGTTTACTTTCTTTACTGGTATGTTCTGATTTTAAATTCAAGCTCCCAAACCAATGTGTTTCCTACTGCTCCAGTTTATCATATTCTTAATTTGTTTCTGCCTATGGTTTTGTTGTTCAACATGTAATTGACCTGTTTACATTATTGCTTCACCCAGCATGTTAATTATGTCATACCCCTTTTGGGATCAACATGTTTACTCCCCCTTGTAGTCTGTCTCAGTGTGACTCTACTTTGTTTTTTAATGCTTGTCTATTTGTTGTCCAGTTCTGGCATGCACCTATTTTTGCAATACTTATTTGTTACCCTAAGTTGTCTTGATGTTATGCTAAATCATGTTTAGTACTTCTATGTCCTCACTCTTGCTATGAATTCCTATATTATGTCATCTCCCAATCTCACGAACCCCTCCCCCCCCACTGAAGCACTTCTGATTCTATAACTATGTTCTAATTGGCACTCTTGAATCCATGTCTTACTATTTGCATTATTAGCTACCCCTTAATTGCAAAAGACTTCTATTTATTATATGCGTATTATGTGTCCCCAGTCCCCAATAATCCATGTGTGAAGAGTTGTTATCTGAATGTTGCTGAACCTGTTTGGCTCTGTGTTGATCCGTTGTTCGTTTGATTACACAATCCTTGTCAAGACTGTTTTATTGCTAAATAACTCCCCTATTTTTTAAGACTACTTCAACTGAGTCTTTTTCAAATATTGCTTTCCTATTAAAACCTTTTCAAAACTATGTCAAGCACTCTCAGTCTACTCTTAGGTCCTTAAGTTCTGCCCCTCCAGTGTGTGACTTCCTTGGGATCCCTATGAGATCCCTCTGAACTCTGATGCACTGGGGTTGGCTCTTCCACACTACACTTACTCAATTCTGGTTATGAAATATGGGTGTGAGCACCGCCCGGGATCCTTGAGGTCCTTAGGGAACTCTGACACACCCGGACATGAGAAAGGCTATGAAACACTTGGGCATTTGAGGTTATGAAAATCTGGGCTTGCTTCAGGCTCCCTATAGTGTAACTTCTTCTTTTCCTTTATCTACTTATGTAATTTATTCAGTAGGTCCGTAATAATTATTTGTAAACGAATATTGTGGATGACTAGTGAAATGGGGAGGGTAACTAGATAATCCTTTTAATATCATTGGGGTAGAAAGCATGTCATAGGCTTTATATTATTCATATTTGCGTTATGATCCATGTTTTAGGACCAACATATTCATCCAACCATGCCAAACATGCATTAGATACCATGTCTTTAGGGCTTTCATGTTTACTGCTTTAACGTACCACATGTCCTAGATCTATGCTTATGCCTGCCACTTAGAAATCATGCTCTTAGGATAATTAATGTAAACTGTTCCTACGTGTGCATTCAGAAATCATGCTTAACAATTCTGTGCACATTTAGAAATCATGCCTTTATGAACTCTCACACTTGCATGCTAGATACCATGTTCTAAAGTTCATTTTTTCTTAGCCACGCGTAGTTTAAAATACTAATTCATGAAAAGAGGTATAAAACAATCTCACATATGATTATTCTGTTTTAATAAAATTGATTACAATCTCTGCATTCTCGGATTTACACCACTTAAAACAACATGTTTTAGGTAAAAACAACTCATGAACTGTTTTAACAATTCTGGTAGTTATTATGCGCAATCCCACGCCTAGGAAAGCCTTAGTTAATCAATCTCTTTTTAAAACTGGACAATTATTTGATTGTGTTTACTGCTTAGAGACACGGGTTTTAAAATCAGTAGGCAAACTGATTACGGCCCACTTCTGAGTTTATGAAATAAAAGCTGCATATTTTTGTGCATTGATCCACCTAGATATCCTATCTTAGGATCTTGTCTAATAAACTGCTCTTGTTTGTGTTTGAGACGTGCTGCTTATGTGCATTATCTGTGGAGGTAAATCTGAGCCTCATAACTGCTTTCCTGCCATTATCTGATCAGTCCTATTTGTTTTTGCATGTCGCTTAGAATTTTTATCTTTTTAAAAATCTTAGAGGTCTGTCTAGAACTGCTTATATTTAGAGGTCCTAAATTCCTCCAGGACCATTAAGAAGGAACGGGTAACAGCACGCTTAGAGTTCGTTAAATAAACTCGCTTAATAACCGCTAAGGGGCAGGGTAATGGGTAGATATGGATATGATGATCGGTGCGCTAATGCCACATGTAGCCCCTCATTGAGGAGTGATTGCCGGGTATTGCATTGATGTGATCCTATAGGATAAAAACATAGGACTCCCCTATCCCTTACATATGTATTGTAAATCTTTTAAAATTTTTATTACACATGTGTGCTTAGACTGCGAATCTTTTCAAAACCATTACTTGTTTCCATGTGTATACTTTAACTGCCTATTTGCTATTTGCTTAAATTCACAAAGTTCGTTTGGCCGGGAACCACAGTTGTGGACTTCGAGGGGTGCCTAACACCTTCCCCTTGGAGTAATTTCAAGTCCTTACCCAATCTCTAGTTATTCAATTAAGTATTATTGTGACCCTTAATATGTGTCCTAACGCACCTTAATTTGTTAGGTGGCGACTCTTCAAATCCTTCATATCCATTAACCCAAAAGGAAATGAGTTGTCTCAATAATGTCAAAATCCAGACTGATCCGAAAGGAGAGGAAAAAGAGGGCGCGACAGCATGTCGACTCTGCTGGGGATTCTAGGCTTTTACCATTTCAAACTGCTTTGTGAATTCGTCTTTACTTTGCTAATATTTGAACCTTTTCCCTTTCCCCTTATGTGCAATTTAATTGTTTGTTTCTTCTAAATATTTATTTTTCCAAGAACAAAACTGACATGTTTCTTATTTCCTCTGTAACTGCTTTAAATTATAATTGTTGTATTTACCGCTTTCATAACGTGAAAATACATGACAACATGCTTTTATTGCTTATTTATTGTTGCATAATCATGCTCAACATCATATTTCACTCGTGCCAATAAAAATCCTATAGCAACGCTTGATGAGTGGTTGCGTTCTTCCTATTTATATCACCCCCTAAATTCGGAAAGGCTTATTTGCGATAAAACTAGTCGATCAACGGTGCAGTCGATGGTTCCGTGCCTTCCCCCTTGAGTTGTCCGCTAAAGGGTACATGTCTAAAACCCCATAGAAACCTTACTCTGTTATATTGTGCATGCATCATGGTCAAACCTAGCCGGCATCCACTTGTCGCCATCAGAGAAAGAGGAATACACACAATTCTTGAAAGAGTATGAAGACATATTTGCATGGTCGTACGAAGACATGACAGGTCTAAGTACATCCATTGTGGCTTACAAGCTGCCAACCAATCCAATGTGCCCGCCAGTAAAGCAGAAACTTCGGAAGTTTAAGACTGATATGAGTCTGAAAATCAAGGAGGAAGTTACCAAACAAATCAATGCCTATATCCTCAGGGTAGTTGAATAGCCAAGATGATTAGCCAACATCGTGCCAGTGCCCAAGAAAGACGGAAACGTTAGGGTTTGTGTCGACTACCAGGATCTCAACCGGGCTAGTCCAAAGGATGATTTCCCTCTCCCAAACATACACATCTTGATTGACAATTGCGCCAAGCATGAACTTCAGTCGTTCGTTGATTGTTTC
This sequence comes from Nicotiana undulata, assembly GCA_005239495.1. NCBI lineage: Eukaryota > Viridiplantae > Streptophyta > Magnoliopsida > Solanales > Solanaceae > Nicotiana > Nicotiana undulata. The sequence goes on along the minus strand of ML279828.1, from coordinate 25,614 downwards.
GCTGGTTACCATCAGATTTGGAGGGATGAGAAAGATGCTGAGAAAACGACTTTCATCATGTCGTGGGGAGTCTACTGTTATAAGATGATTCTATTCGGCCTAAAGAATGCTGGGGCCACTTATATGAGAGCTAAAACCACTATCTTTCATGACATGATACATAAAGAGATCGAGGTATATGTGGACGACGTCATTATCAAGTCGAAGAAAGCCACCGACCATATAGCAGATTTGAGGAAATTCTTCAACAGATTGCGGAAATACAACCTAAAACTAAACCCCGCGAAGTGTGCATTCGGGGTTCCTGCTGAAAAATTGCTTGGGTTCATCGTCAACCGTCGAGGGATAGAATTGGATCCCTCAAAGGTCAAATCCATCCAAGAGTTGCCACCGCCAAAGAACAAGAAAGATGTTATGAGTTTCCTGGGACGGCTTAATTACATCAGCCGGTTCATAGCCCAGTCCACGGTCATATGTGAACCAATCTTCAAGATGCTGAAGAAAGATGCTGCAACCAAATGGACAGAGCCAGGTAGACCCTTCGACAAAATCAAGGAGTACTTGTCAATACCGCCAGTCTTGGTACCGCCAGAGCCAGGTAGACCCTTGCTACTCTACCTCGCAGTACTAGATGGAGCTTTCGGCTGTGTTCTGGGCAGCACGACGAGGCAGGGAGAAAAGAGCATGCCATATATTATCTGAGTAAGAAGTTCACTCTATAAAAGGCACGACATTCTCTATTGGAATGTACCTGTTGTGCTCTAACCTGGGTAGCCCAGAAGATGAGGCACTACTTATGTGCCGACACTACATACCTAATATCAAGGATGGATCCCTTGAAATACATCTTTCAGAAACCCATGCCCACTGGCAAGCTGGCTAAGTGGCGAATCCTGCTGAGTGAGTTCGCCATCGTTTATGTGACTCAGAAAGCGGTCAAGGGACAAGCGTTGGCAGACCATCTTGCCGAGAACCCCGTGGATGGAGAATACGAACCCTTGAAAACGTATTTCCCGATGAAGAAGTGTTGTTCATAGGAGAAGACATTGCAGAATCCTATGACAGTTGGAGAATGTTCTTCGACGGAGCAGTGAATTTCAAAGGAGTCGGTATTGGAGCTATTTTAGTATCGGAAACGGGCCAGCATTTCCGGGTATCTGCTAAACGTAGATTCCCCTGCACTAATAATATGGCAGAGTATGAAGCATGCATCCTAGGGCTCAGCATGACCATTGACATGAATATCCAAGAGCTGCTGGTAATTGGTGACTCAGACCTGCTAATACACCAAGTACAAAGAGAATGGGCTACCAAGAACTCCAAGATATTGTCGTATCTCCACCATGTGCAGGAAATGAGAAAGAGGTTCACAAAGACGGAATTTCGGCACGTCCCCAGAATTCAGAATGAGTTCGCCGATGCATTGGCCACTTTATCATCCATGATACAACATCCAAATAAGAACTTCATTGATCCTATTCCAGTAAAGATCCATATCCAGCTAGCATATTGTGCCCATGTTGAAGAAGAAGCGGACGGAAAACCATGGTTCCACGATATCAAGGAGTATTTGTCAAAGGGAGAATGCCCAGAGCTTGCAAATCATACTCAGAAATGTACGCTTCGGAGATTGTCTAATAGTTTCTTTAACATTGGAGGAACCCTATACAGGAGAACTCCCGATTTGGGATTATTGAGATGTGTTGATGCAAAGGAAACCTCCAAACTACTTGAAAAGATACATGCTGGGACATGTGACCCACATATGAATGGTTTTGTCTTGGCCAAGAAGATACTCAAAGCCGGTTACTTCTAGATGACCATGGAGACGAACTGCATCCAGTATGTTCGAAAATGCTATCGATGTCAGGTACATGTAGATAAGATAAAGGTACCCCCAAATGAGCTCAATGCAACAAGCTCACCTTGGCTATTTGCCGCCTGGGGAATGGACGTCATTTGACCAATCGAGCCTACAACCTCAAATGGAAACAGGTTCATCTTAGTAGCTATTGATAATTTCACCAAATGGGTCGAAGCAGCAACTTATAATGCAGTAACTAAGAAAGTCGTGGTTGACTTTGTCCGCGACCCTATTTTTTGTCGGTTCGGAGTTCCAGAGTCAGTCATCACCGATAACGGCTCCAATCTAAACAGTGATCTAATGAAAGCCATGTACTAGACTTTCAAAATCAAGCACAAGAATTCCACAGCCTATAAACCTCAGATGAATGGAGCCGTAGAAGCCGCCAACAAGAACATCAAGAAGATATTGAGGAAGGTGATAGAAAAGCACAAACAGTGGCACGCAAAATTATCATTTGCCTTACTGGATACCGCACCACAGTCCGTAAATCAACTGGGGCAACTCCCTACTTACTGGTTTATGGTACGGAAGTCGCTATTCCTGCTGAAGTGAGATTCCTTCCTTAAGAATCATACAAGAAGCTGAGCTCAACGACGCAGAATAGATAAAAAGTCGTTACGAGCAGCTAGCCCTCATAGACGGAAAAAGAACGAATGCAGTGTGTCACGAACAACTTTATCAGAGCAGAATGACCATAGCCTTTAACAAAAGAGTCAAGCCAAGACAGTTCACACTGGGGCAGCTGGTGTTGAAAATGATCTTTCCACATCAAGATGATGCCAAAGGGAAACTCTCTCCCAACTGGCAAGGTCCATACATGGTTCATAGCGTATTAATAGGAGGAGCTCTCATACTTGCAGAAATGGACGGAAAGGTCTGGCCAAAGCCAATCAATTCAGATGCAGTCAAACGATACTATGTGTAATTCTCTATGCTTTACTCAAATGATGTAAATTGAACTACGCCTGACCCGATTCCCGTTTAACAGGGGATATGTAGGCAGCCCTATAGGTTCGGTCACAATTTAATAAAAAAATCATTTTCCCCCGCAATTGGAAACTGGGGCAGAATTTTGAGGAGGACCCTCAAAATTCCGAAGCAAGTTCAGTCGATCGCAGCATGCACAATAGTCAAAGACGTCAACCCATCTAACTGGGGTAGAATTTTGAGGAGGACCCTCAAAATTCCATAGCGTGAGAGGTTGAAATGTTTCGGACCATGTCACAGTCGTCGATTCATCTAAATTTCTTAAAATATATCTTTACTATGTCTTTACAAATCATGCATGCTTGCTTTAAAAAATAGCTCTGTTTAGCAAACGCTACCCCGATGATATAAACAGGATCATCAGACCAAGCAGAACGAGTCGAGCAAAGACAGCGGGTATACGAACCAACCTTCCCCATCTACAGAACTCACAATTTTTCTTTGGATGCAGGAACAAAGAATAACTCTTCGAAGCCACAAATCTTAACACCGTCGCAAATGCCAAAATTTTCTATCAGCACAAAGAATAAACATGCTCCGTAATCACAATACTCACAACAATCGCAGTATCAAATATGCTACCAGCTAAGAAATTCTACTATCATTTGATATTTATTCTTCTGCATAAAGCTAAGCTCTGCCTTCGTTTGCATGAGACTAAGCTATGTCTTCATCTGCATAAGGCTAATCTATGCCTTACTCTACATAAGGCTAATATATTCCTTCTTTTGCATAAGGCTAATCTCTGCCTTTACCTGCATAAGGCTAATCTATGCCTTCATCTGCATAAGGCTAAGCTCTGCCTTCATTTACATGAAGACTAAGCCCTGTCTCCATCTGCATAAGGATAATCTCTGCCTCCCTTGCATAAGTCTAATCGCTGCCTTCCCCTGCATAAGGCTAATCTCTGCCTTCCCTTGCATGAGGCTAAGCCCTGCCTCCATCTGCATAAGCCTAATCTCTTCCTTCCTCTGCATTAAGCTAATATCTGCCTTCATTTGCATAAGGATAATCTATGCCTTCCCTTGCATGAGGCTAAGCCCTGCCTCCATCTTCATAAGGCTAATCTCTGCCTTCCTCTGCATAAGGCTAATGTCTGCCTTCACCTGCATAAGGCTAACCTCTGCCTTCATTTGCATGAAACTAAGCTCTGTCTCCCTACCTGCATGAGGCTAAGCTCTGCCTCCAATTTACTTTTTCACCGAGACTAAGCGTTGTCTCAAGCATTATTTACCTCGTTTCTCTTTCAGGCTAAGCTCTACCCTCCCAATTAGCAAGACTAAGATTTGTCTTGTGGACATAATATTATTGCATTTCATGGGCTGAAATATCGCCAACTTGTCCAAAGGCGTCATAGTCTAACGACATCATCCTCATAGCCGGAAGACACCACGCCATGGCCTGAGGATCTCTCTCAATTTTTGCATATAATTATTCAAAGGCGTCATAGTTCAGAGGCACTATCTTCATGGCCCGAGAACATCATTTCATGGCCTGCGAATCTCTCATCAAACAACTCATGGCCCAGGACATCATGGTCTAAGGACGTCATCCCTAACCGTCCAAAGACAACTTTCATAGTCCAAGAGGAATTTGCATCATGTTTAAATCTATGCACAATATATGTTTGTAGTACTCTTATTTGCAGGTAACCCGGCGAGCAACTGCTACCCCAGCAGGAGCGATCCCGCTTCAGTTCTCCCAACCATATCAAACTCGATCTCCCCGTAAACCATTCATTCACCCTTCCCTAGATATTGCGTTCGTTCTTGTGATGATTTCACCGGTATACTTCGCCGATGAATCCGGAACTACATAGGCCTGATTTCTGTAAAACCAGGGATATGTAGGCAGCTCATAAGCTGGGGTGCGGCCTAAATCTCTCAAACCGTTTCGCTCAGTCAAAATTGGCCATCATATCTGTACTCGACAACTCTTTAATCCTTTCCGGGTAAAGAGGGGCAGTTGTTGATACATAGTTTTTTCCAAAATATTTTAAAATTGCATATATACCTTCAAAATCATGCACTGATAGCAATTGCTATTTTTTCCATAATTTTTTTATAATTTTATTAATTTGTCCAGTATTTTATTCCAAATAAATAATTACAAAATTGCATCAAAAATAATTTCAAAAGCATTTCTTGATTTAATTTATGATTTATGGTCCTATTAAGACCAAATTATTTCATAAATAGCCACATTGGCACCTTTTTCTATAATTGGAATAACTTTGCAATTATAGCCCACACATGTAATTTTGTACTATTTCTACCAGAAATTAGTCCTTTGTATTTTGAAATACTAAATAATCATTTTAAACTATTTTCTATGCATGAAATTCATTTATTATAATTACTAGCTATTTTATAAATTATNTTAATAAATCGCCTATTTCATTTCGATTTTAGCCTAAATTAAACCAGCCCAAACCTTAACTAAACCAGCCCAATATCCCAAGCCCAATCCACTAATCCTACCAGACCCAGTTCTGGTTAGATCTTGGTCGTTGATCAATTTTGATCAACGGATTGGATTTAACCTTACCTTAATTAACCTAAACGACCTACCCCCAAACCCTCATTCTCTCATCACTCACCCGCCGTCACTCCCTCAGCCTCTCTCAAGCTCCCTCTGCCTAACCATGGCTTGCATTCATCTGTCGCTTGCTCGCCGGTATCAATGGTGATTCTCACCATCACCTCTATCCTCAATGGCTCCTCCATGACGACCAGTGGTTGTTCACTCCCACCCCTGGGTCTGTGCTTACCATTCTCAGGCCGCCATGGCTCGATTGAGTAAAATCTTTATATTTTTCGGCTAAACCTATGGCTTCTAAGCCGGAATCTCTCTATCTCTGGGTTGTTCCTCTTCGAAACCCTAATTTTATCTCTTGACTCCTTAGATCTATAATAGATATAAGAGTATTTTGAGTTATTTTACTATTTTCTATGAGAATCTTTTTGATTTTTCAAAGCGTCTCTTCGTCTTCATAACTAGGGTTTCTCAACTTCTCTCCTAGACAACTTTTCTCTGATTTTAAGTGTTATTTCATGATTTTTTTAGTATGTTTAAACGATTTTATTTAGGTTTTCCCTTTAACACGATTAATTATATTAAAAACCACTAATTTCTTGGCTTAGTCTAGGTTCCTGACTTTGTCTTTGTTGATTTGTTCGTGCGATTTCTCTATATGTCTGTTTCTCATGAATATGTTTTGAGTTTCCTTGATTTCTACCCTATTGTGCTTATTAGGGTTTCTGATTTGTTTCTTCTGCCTATATTATGTTTTTTTTATTGACAGAAATGTGTGGTAATTTCCCCCCAATGAGTACTAGTTTTTATTTGAATCCCTGATTTCCGGTGATTGATACCCTTTTACCGATTTCCTGTGATGATATCCTGTGTTGATTTCCGACTTCTAAATTATTTTCTTGACTTATTATGTGGTTGACTACACTATTTACTGATTCTTAATATTGTTTCCTTAATTAGGACTTTCTGAACCTATCCCTAATCACTTTTTCTATACTTGTACTGTTTAAAGTCTTTCCTTATTGGTTACATATTATTTCTTTCCTTACTTGTTACCTGTTTTTCTATCATTTGAACCGATTCCCTTAATTAAGGGAGTACTTGGACTGATTTTGCCCTAATTGATTCTGAGTTCCATAATTACTGAACAATTTTGATTCTTACCTTATTTTACCTAGCTTTCAAACTATTATATATACTCTTCTCATTAGCAATCTAGAACACACAAACTCACATTAGTTCACAACTCTCTCATACACTCTATAAAGACCTGTAGAATTCTTAACCAAAAATGATGCCTAGTTAGATCCCCATGTTGATATAGCCGTAGAAATTCTTAGGTTCGGACCTTTTAGGAGTGAAAAGTACCCCCGAACTTAGAGGAAGAAAATTCGCGAAGGGATGCAAATCTGCAATCCACTATGCGGTCGCATATCAGGTATGCGGACCGCATAATGGCCGCATAGTAGGACAGTTTGCTGACAATTTTGAGGGCAACTATGCGGCCCAAAATGCGATCGCATATCAGGTACGCGGACCACATAGTCCATCGCATCTTTGCATTCGAGTTTTGCGGGGGGGGGGGGGGGGGGGG
>ML279828.1:547-18355 GCA_005239495.1 Nicotiana undulata | reverse complement strand
CGACCGCATAACTATTATGCGGTACACATGCGACCGCATAACAGGTATGCGGACTGCATAGTTGCCGCATACCTAGGCAAGCCACTTTTCTTTTTCGCCCAGTTGAGGCTAGTTATGCGGCAGGTTTGTGGACCGCATAACCAAAATGCGATCGCATTTTGGACCGCAAACCTGCGTCAGGGCATCCATTTTCTAATTTTTAAACCCGACCCCAAACCAATGTAACACCTATCCCCCATCATTTTTAGCCATTTTTCTGATATATTAAAGTAAGTTGAGGGAGAGTTCTATGGAGAAGGTTCCCTATTCATCAAATTAATCTTCAATCACCACTCAAGGCTTGAGAGTAATCAACTAGAGTACCAATTCTTGCACTTTAAGAGGTAAATTTCCAACACCCCAACCTTGATTTCCAGGTTATAGCTAAAATGGGCCATGGATAGGTTAGTTCATGAGAATGGGGATAGAGACCTTGCATGCATGTAATCAAGTAATCCCAATCTTATAGGAGAAATGTGTTAGAGTAATCTTTCACTAAAAAAGGACCATGCAACCTTAATGAACGCATAATGTTCGATACAATGCTCAAGTGAGATAAGGCCATAATCATTATTTCTAATTTTGGGTTCAATTGTGCTACATTGTGAATTAGATTGAAGGTGCTAAAGGGTCAGACAAATTGTGGTAGAAATTAAGAAAAAACCAATTGAGGTATGTATGGCTAACTCTAATCTTCATAGGATGGACTTATTGGTGTACTAATCCCGGGTATGAGTCCCTTGTATGATTTTCTAAAGGATTGATGGGTTCTATGTGTTAGGTTGGGAAGCTCTTGTTTCCATATTGTTCTAAATTGCTACCATGTCACTATGCTATTTGAAAGTATGAATTGTGATTATCATGCTCTTCCTGTTATTATGTGTACGAATCCTTATATGTGTTGGTTCTAGATGATATGAAAGATGAGTATATGAAACGGTTAAAGAGAGAAATGTAACATGAATGGTTAAATATGCCCAAGTGCCAAGAATTGTATAATAAATAATGGAAAGAGATGTGAACTGAAGGATTAAATTGATATGGTTATGTCCCAGAGTGAGATGGCTTAGCCAATCTGGCCGAGATCGGACTCCATGTTGCACACATGGTGGTGATCGCATCGGAAATATGATATTGGTAATGTCTCACTATTTCAAGTGAGATGGCTTAGCCGGTTGGGCCGAGACCGGACTCTGTGTGAAAACGACACTGTGGTAATTATGAAACTATGATTTTGTAATGTCTCACTTGGGATGGCTTAGCCGGTCGGGCTGAGACCAGACTCCGTGTAAAAATGACAAGGTGGTATATTAATATTGTGGCACTTGGCTTTAAAGAACTACTATCCAAAAGATGAAGTAACGAAATAAGAAACCATGGTGACTCTTGTTTGTGTTTCTCTAGTTCTGCGATTTGTTACTTGATGTCTCTAATTGCATTATTACATGCCGGGGATGCTACATCTTCTTGTGGATGTAGGTGGCTCTGTAGCTGGTAGCGCTGATCGGTGGTAGTGGTGCCTTCTCCTCCTCCTTACAGCAGTTCTGGTGAGCCCCATTTCCTTTCAGGGCCGTGCATAAAATGTGTCACTCTCTTTTTTGTATATGTTGTTCTATTTTAAGGTATTGCCGGGGCCTTGTCACCAGCGGAACCATGTACATCTTCTTTATCTTAGAGGCTCCGTAGACACTCATATAGGTCATGTATGTTTTTGGGTAGTTGTTGGGCTAACTTGTAACTGTACTTCCATATCGTAAAGGTTATAATTAGCATGTATGTTTTTGAAGACCTACTTGTTGATATCGATATATAAGAAAGAATGGATTAATATCATGAACGTACCCTTTTGATTCATTTCCTGCTAACTCAGTAAAGATGTTATACTAAAATCTCGGGGCGTAATGAGACGGGTAAGAAAGGCTAAGCAGGCTTGCTTGACTAGGTTCACTCGGTTAAGCGTCGGTCGCGTCCCCCAGGGTTGGGGCGTGACAAACTTGGTATCAGAGCCTAAGGTTTTAAAGTTTCCTAGGATGTCTCGGAGCCATGTCTAGTAGAGCCCTTCTTATCGGTATGTTGTCGACCACGTCTATAACTAGGGGGTTGCTTGGACATTTAGGAATAATACCCTTCATTGTTATTCTATATTGTGTGATGGAGTGAACAGTGAGGTTGTTTCTCTCTAACTTGTGCATTGTTTTAACTTTCAGTAAATGGCACCCAAGAAGAAAGCGCGACTCGGCCAAAGGGACAATGCCATCCCAGGAGTGGCCATTGATTCCCAATTGAATGATATGGGTGAGAATGATTCCCCGACTACGAATCTGCCTGACTCCTCCGCTCCGGGCCGGACCATTCCAATTCCTACTCCAATAGAGGGTGCCACAATCCCTCCCACTAATATTCCTGATCCTCCTCCAGCCCCAGCTTCCGGTCCCGGTATTTCTGATGTGGATCTTAGGGGAGCTATTCAAATGCTAACGCAGCTGGTGGCTTCTCAAGCCTAGAGGTCCAATACTACCCCCACTTCCTCTAGCGGGCAAGCATATTCTTCCGGTTCTAGGTTTAACAGGTTCCTTCAGTTAGCCCCTCCAGAGTTCACAGGTACCGACCCTGAGGCTGATCCTCAGGATTTCATCGATGAGATGCACAAGACCCTCTGAGTTATGCGTGCTACCGAAACGGAGGGAGTAGAGTTGGCCTCCTATTGTCTGAAAGGGGCGGCATATTCCTGGTTTGAGATGTGGGAGGGTTCCCGTGAGGAGTGGAGCCCTCCAGCGAGGTGGAGTGAGTTCGCAAATGCCTTCATAGACCATTTCTTGCCCGCTGAGACTAGGGCAGCCCGTGCTTCAAAGTTTGAGGTCCTCAAACAAGGTAGTAGAAGTGTGTGGGAATATCATATGGAGTTTGTGCGCCTGTCCAATTATGTTGTTCATATGATGCCGACTATGGAGGCTAGAGTTCGTCGGTTTGTGCAAGGCCTTGGTCCCTTGGTTATCAATGAAGCTGCCACAGCTGCTCTACATTCTGACATGAATTATGGGATGATTGTGGGATTCGCCCAGGCTACAAAGGCTCGAAAGTTGAAGCTAAAGATGGATCGAGAAGGTGGTAGTAGGGCCCGGTCAGTGGGCAACCTTGGGGGTTCATTCGAAGGTGGGAGACCAGTTCCTAGGGAAATTTTAGCAGGGCCATCCCAGTCTTATGCTCAGTATTTAGCTAGTGCCCCACCATCAAGGCATCATCATCAGCAGGGAGGCCGCTTTAGGCCCAGTCCAGGCAGAAGGAGGTTCCACCAGCAGGGTCGATCGGGAGGGAGATTCTAGCAGCAGCGGAGGGCCCCATGCCCTAAGTATGGGAGGTTTCATATGGGGCCCTGTTACATGGACATGCCGGTATGTTACGGATGTGGGATGATGGGTCATATTCAGAGAGACTATCATGTGTCCAGCCAGGGCACAGGTGGGGGCACCGCCCAACCATCCAGTTCTTCAGCTGCTACATCCTCAGCACACCCTCCAGCTCGAGGCCCTCTAGCTCTAGCAGGGCGTGGTGCAGCTAGGGGTGGTGCATGGGGTCCGGGAGGACCTAGACGGTTCTATGCCCTGAGTGGTCGTCAGAGTGTAGAGACTTCTCCTGATGTCGTCACAGGTATTTTGACTGTTCAATCCCATGATGTGTATGCCCTTATTGATCCCGGATCTTCTTTATCATATGCCACTCCTTATATTGCTTCAAGCTTTGGGATAGAACCAGAACAACTTCATGAGCCATTCTTAGTATCTACTCCGGTTGGTGAGTCTATTACGGACGCGCGGGTCTATAGGAACTGTGTTGTCACAGTGCGTGGTCAGGATACCACGACCGATCTTATTGAGCTAGGGATGATTGATTTTGATGTAATAATGGGAATGGACTGGCTTTATTCATGCTTTGCCAAACTTGACTGTCGAACCAGAATTATGAGGCTTGAGTTTGCTAACGAGCTAGCTGTTGAGTGGGAGGGGAATAACATTATGCCAAGAGGTAGGTTTATTTCCTACCTTAAGGCCTCAAAGTTAATCAGAAAGGGGTGTATCTATCATTTGGTTCGAGTTGCGGACACCACCTCTGAGGTGCCAGCTCTCGAGTCCGTGCCAATTGTGAATGAGTTCCTTGATGTCTTTTCGGACGATCTCCCTGGGATTCCTTTAGACAGGGAGATTGATTTCGGAACTGATATATTGTCGGGCATGCAACCGATATCTATTCCACCCTACAGGATGGCGCCAGCGGAACTGAAGGAGCTAAAGGAGCAACTGAAGGATTTGCTAGAAAAGGGTTTCATTCGACCAAGTGTGTCGCCTTGGGGCGCACCAGTCCTCTTTGTCAGGAAGAAAGATGGGTCGCTGCGAATGTGTATTGACTACCGGCAACTCAACAAAGTTACAATCAAAAATAAATATCCATTGCCTCGGATAGATGATTTGTTCGATCAATTGCAAGGTGCTAGATTCTTCTCAAAAATTGATTTGCGGTCCGGGTATCACCAGCTTAAGATAAGGGAGCGGGATATTCCTAAAACAGCTTTCAGAACTCGATATGGGCATTTTGAATTTTTGGTAATGTCCTTCGAGCTAACCAATGCCCCAGCAACTTTCATGGACCTTATGAATCGGGTCTTCAAGCCATTTTTTGACTCTTTCGTGATAGTCTTCATTGACGATATCCTTGTATATTCGCAAAGTTGAGAAGATCATGCTAATCACCTCAGAGCAGTTCTGCAGACTCTTCATCAGCACCAGTTGTATGCAAAGTTCTTGAAATGCGAATTTTGGCTTGAATCAGTTACCTTTTTGGGCCATGTTGTCTCCAGGGAAGGGATTCAGGTTGATCCCCATAAGATCGCAGCATTAAAGGATTGTCCTAGACCTACAACCCCAACAGAAATTCGTAGTTTCCTGGGTTTAGATGGATATTATAGGAGGTTTATGGAAGGATTCTCTACTCTCGCCTCCCCATTGACAAAACTGACACGGAAAGCGATCAAGTTCCAGTGGTCCAATGCTTGCGAAAGGAGTTTTCAGGAGTTGAAATCAAGATTAACTTCGGCGCCAGTGTTGACCTTTCCAGAGGGTACAAAGGGGTTTGTGGTGTATTGTGATGCTTCAAAGGTTGGTCTTGGGTGTGTATTGATGCAATGTTGTAAGGTTATAGCATATGCTTCAAGGAAGCTTAAGAATCACGAAAAGAATTATCTGAATCATGATTTGGAGCTTGCAGCAGTTGTTTTTGCATTAAAGATCTGGCGGTATTATCTTTATGGGGTCCATGTGGACGTGTTCACAGACCACAAGAGTCTCCAATATATAGTCAAACAGAAGGAATTAAACTTGAGGCAAATGAGATGGCTGGAGTTGCTTAAAGATTATGATATGGATATCTTATATCATCCAGGGAAAGCTAATGTGGTCATGGATGCTCTTAGTCGGAAATATATGGGTAGCTTGGCCCACTTAGAAGCAGGTCAAAGGCCCTTGGCTCGAGAAGTTCACCATTTGGCCAGTCTAGGAGTTTGTCTTACGGCCTCTGACGAAAGGGATGTCATAGTACGTAACAAAGCAGAATCATCGCTTGTGGCAGAAGTCAAGGAAAAGCAATACAATGATCTAGTGTTGGCGCGACTAAAAGAGTCAATTCTTAATCACAGGACCACAGATTATTCGCTCAGCAAAGATGACGGTGTCTTGTGGTGCCAAGGACGATTATGTGTCCCAGATGTGGATGACCTTCAGAAGAGTAAAATGGCAGAGGCTCATAATTCTAGATATTCTGTACACCCCAATTCCACAAAAATGTATCACGACCTCAAGGAAGTTTATTTGTAGAATAGCATGAAGAGGGGTGTGGCAGACTTTGTGGCAAAGTGTCCAAATTGTCAGCAAGTAAAGGCCAAACATCAAAGGCCAGGTGGGTTGACGCAGCTTATAGAAATACCGATGTGGAAATGGGAGATGATTAATATGGATTTTGTGGTAGGATTACCCCGTACTCCGCGCAAGTTTGACTCAATCTAGGTAATAGTGAATCGACTCACGAAGTCAGCACATTTCTTGCCGGTTAAGTCCACCGACACTGCAGAACAATATGCTCAGTTGTATATCAAGGAAATAGTCAGGCTCCATGGCACTCCAGTTTCCATTATCTCAGATCGAGGGGCCCAATTCACAGCTAACTTTGGGAAGAAGTTTCAGCAAGGTTTGGGGACACAGGTGAATCTCAGCACAACTTTCCACTCGCAGACTGACGGACAAGCAGAGCGGACCATCCAAATGCTCGAGGACATGTTGGGTGCTTGTGTGCTGGATTTTAAAGGTAGATGAGATGATCATTTTCCACTTATAGAGTTTGCTTATAACAACAGCTTCCATGCTAGTATTCAGATGGCACCATTTGAGGCTTTGTACGGTAGAAGATGCAGGTCGCCGATTGGGTGGTTCGGGGTTGGAGAGGCCAAACTATTAGGACCAGATCTCGTGCATCAAGCTATGGAGAAGGTTATAATCATAAAGGAGCAGTTGAAAACTGCTTAGAGCCGTCAGAAATCCTACTCGGACGTTCGTCGTAGGGATTTGGACTTCCAAAAAGATGATTGGGTGTTCTTGAAGGTATCTCCCATGAAGGGGGTCATGCGGTTTGGAAAGAAAGGAAAATTGAGTCCGAGGTATGTAAGGCCATATAGAATCACTCAAAGGATAGGACATGTGGCGTATAGGCTGGAGCTGCCCCCTGAAATGTCATTGGTGCACCCGGTGTTTCATGTGTCCATGTTAAAGAAAGTGGTTGGAGACCCGTCTGCCATCGTGTTGGTTGAGACCATTGAGGTTAACGAAGAATTGTCGTATGAAGAAATTCCAGTTGCTATTCTTGATAGATAGGTCCGTAAGTTGAAAAATAAGGAAATCGCATCGGTTAAAGTATTATGGCGAAATCAACAAGTCGAGGAAGCTACTTGGGAAGCTGAAAATGAAATGAAAAAGAAGTACCCTCAATTGTTTGAATAAGTTAGGTAATAGTCTACGAAGTTGTTTTCTCTAAGTAATTACATTGCTTGTCAAATTGTTAAAGTCCCCCCTTTTTTCTTAGTCATCCGTCCACTTATAACACCTTAATTTGTGTTGTATTTGTGTTCTATTGTATTCACTGATTATATGAGGTTCATTTTAATGTGTTTCGGGGGCTCTTTGATAGATGGATAGGCCTAATTACAAAGGAAACTCTGGCAAACAAATTTAGAAAAATTAGGAGTTAGTTAAATTTGGGGGTTGGCGTATAGTATAGTCGAACCCAAGTGATTCCCCGATCCTCATTCGAGGACGAATGATCTTAAGTGGGAGAGGATGTAAAGACCCGTAGAATTATTAACCAAAAACGATGCCCAGTTAGATCCCCATGTTAATATAGCCATAGAAATTCTTAGGTTCGGACCTTTTAGGAGTGAAAAGTACCCCCGAACTTAGAGGAAGAAAATTTGCGAAGGGATGCAAATCTGCGGTCTACTATGCGATCGCATATCAGGTATGCAGACCGCATAATGGCCGCATAGTAGGACAGTTTGCTGACAATTTTGAGAGCAACTATGCGGACCAAAATGCGATCGCATATCAGGTAAGCGGGGCCGCATAGTCCATCGCATCTTTGCGTTCGAGTTTTGCTGGGGGAGTTATGCAGAGCATTATGCGACCGCATAACTATTATGCGGTACACTATGCGACCGAATTACAGGACCGCATAGTTGCCGCATACCTGGGGAGGCCACTTTTCTTTTTCGCCTAGTTGGGGCCAGTTATGCGGCACGTTTGCGGACCGCATAACCAAAATGCGATAGCATTTTGGATCGCAAACCTGCATCGGGGCACCCATTTTCTAATTTTTAAACCCGACGCCAGACCAATATAACACCTATCCCCTATCATTTTTAGCCATTTATTCTGATATATTAAAGTGAGTTGAGGGAGATTTCTATGGAGAAGGTTCCCTATTCATCAAAGTAATCTTCAATCACCACTCAAGGCTTGGGAGTAATCAACTAGAGTACCAATTCTTGCACTTTAAGAGGTGAATTTCCAACACCCCAACCTTGATTTCCAGGTTATAGCTAAAATGGGCCATGGATAGGTTAGTTCATGGGAATGGGGATAGAGACCTTGCATGCATGTAATCAAGTAATCCCAATCTTATAGGGGAAATGGGTTAGAGTAATCTTTCACTAAAAAGGGACCATGCAACCTTAATGAACAAATAATGTTTGATACAATGCTCAAGTGAGCTAAGGCCATAATCATTATTTCTAATTTTGGGTTCAATTGTGCTACATTGTGAATTAGATTGAAGGTGCTAAAGGGTCCGGCAAATTGTGGTAGAAATTAAGGAAAAACCAATTGAGGTATGTATGGCTAACTATAATCTTCATAGGATGGACTTATTGGTGTTCTAATCCCGGCTATGAGTCCCTTGTTTGATTTTCTAAAGGATTGATGGGTTATATGTGTTATGTTGGGAAGCTCTTGTTTCCATATTGTTCTAAATTGCTACCATGTCACAAAGCTATTTGAAAGTTTGAATTGTGATTATCATGCTCTTCCTGTTATTATGTGTACGAATTCTTATATGTGTTGGTCTAGATGATATGAAACGGTTAAAGAGAGGAATGTAACATGAATGGTTAGATATGCCCAAGTGCCAAGAATTGTATAATAAATAATGGGAAGAGATGTGAAATGAAGGATTAAATTGATATGGTTATGTCCCAGAGTAAGATGGATTAGCCGATCGGGCCGAGATCAGACTCCATGTTGTACACATGGTGGTGATCACATCGGAAATATGATATTGGTAATGTCTCACTGTTTCAAGTGAGATGGCTTAGCCGGTAGGGCCGAGATCGGACTCCGTGTGAAAACGACATGATGGTAATTATGAAACTATGATGATGTAATGTCTCACTTGGGATGGCTTAGCCGATCGGGCCGAGACCGGACTCCGTGTGAAAACGACACGGTGGTATATTAAGATTGTGGCACTTGGCTTTAAAGAACTACTATCCAAAAGATGAAGTAACGAAATAAGAAACCATGGTGACTCTTGTTTGTGTTTCCCTAGTTCTGTGATTTGTTATTTGATGTCTCTAATTGCATTATTACATGTTGGTTGTTTATTCTATCTAGAGTAGAGTTTGTTCATACTTACTAGTACTATTCAATGGTACTAACGTCACTTTTTCCGGGGACGCTACATCTTCTTATGGATGTAGGTGGCTCTGTAGCTAGTAGCGCTGATCTACGGTAGTGGTGCCTTCTCCTCCTCCTTACAGCAGTTCTGGTGAGCCCCATTTCCTTTCGGGGTCGTGCATAAAATGCGTCACTCTCCTTTTAGTATATGTTGTTCTATTTTGAGGTATTGCCGGGGCCTTGTCGCTAGCGGAACCATGTACATCTTCTTTATCTTAGAGGCTCCGTAGACACTCATGTGGTTCATGTATGTTTTTGGGTAGTTGTTGGGCTAATTTGTAACTGTAATTCCATCTCGTAAAGGTTATAATTAGCATGTATGTTTATTTTTATTCATTTCCTGCTAACTCAGTAAAAGATGTTATACTAAAATTTCAGGACGTAATGAGACGGGTAGGAAAGGCTAAGCAGGCTTGCTTGACCAGGTTCACACGGTTAAGCGACGGTCGCGTCCCCCAGGGTTGGGGCGTGACACACTCAAAAGCTCTTCTACTTTCTTTGTTACTTGTTATTGTTACTGAATTAGCTGGCTGCAAGCCAAGGCTAATTATTGCACTCTCCTGTTCTTCACTTTTTGTTTACTCTCTTTAATGGTATGTTCTGATTTTAAATTCAAGCTCTCAAACCAATGTGTTTCCTACAACACTAGTTTATCATATTCTTAATTTGTTTATGTCTATGGTTTCGTTGTTCAACATGTAATTGACTTGTTTACATTATTGCTTCACCCAACATGTTAATTATGTCCTACCCATTTTGGGATCAGCATGTTTACTCCCCTTTGTAGTTTGTCACAGTGTGACTCTACTTTGTTTTTGAATGCTTGTATATTTGTTGTCCAGTTCTGGTATGCACCTATTTTTTCAATACTGATTTGTTACCCTAAGTTGTCTTGATGCTATGCTCAATCATGTTTAGTACTTCTATGTCCTCACTGTTGCTATGAATTCCTATACTATGTCATCTCCCAATCTCACGAACCACCCCTGAAGCACTTCTAATTCTATAACTATGTTCTAATTGGCACTCCTGAATCCATGTCTTACTATTTGCATTATTAGCTGCCCCTTAATTTCAAAAGACTTTTGTTTATTATATGTGTATTATGTGTCCCCAGTCCCCAATTATCCATGTGTGAAGAGTTGTTATCTGAATGTTGCTGAAACTTTTTGGCTTTGTGTTGATCTGTTGTTCGTTTGATTACACAATCCTTGTCAAGACTGTTTTACTACTAAAAAACTCTCCTATTTTTTAAGACTACTTCAACTGAGTCTTTTTCAAATACTGCTTTCCTATTAAAACCTTTTCAAAACTATGTCAACCACTCTCACTCTACTCTTAGGTCCTTAAGTTTTGCCCCTCCAGTGTGTGACTGCCTTGGATCCCTGTGAGATCCATCTGAACTCTGATGTACTGGGGCTGTCTCTTCCACACTACACTTACTCAGTTCTGGTTATGAAATCTGGGTGTGAGCACTTTCCGGGATCCTTGAGGTCCTTAGGGAACTCTGACACACCCGGACATGAGAAATGCTATGAAACACTTGGTCATTTGAGGTTATGAAAATCTGGGCCTGCTTCAGGCTCCATATAGTGTAACTTCTTCTTTTCCTTTATCTACTCATGTAATTTATTCAGCTAGTCTGTAATAATTATTTGTAAACGAATATTGGGGATGGCTAGTGAAACGGGGAGAGTGACTAGATAATCCTTTTAATATCATTGGGGTAGAAAGCATTGCATAGGCTTTATATTATTCATATTTTCATTAGAATCCATGTTTTAGGACCAACATATTCATTCAACCATGCAAAACATGCATTAGATACCATGTCTTTAGGGCTTTCATGTTTACTGCTTTAACGTACCACATGTCCTTGATGTATGCTTATGCCTGCCACTTAGAAATCCAGCTCTTAGGATAATTAATGTAAATTGTTGCTATGTGTGCATTCAGAAATCATGCTTAACAATTATGTGCACATTTAGAAATCATGCCTTTATGAAATCTGTCACTTGCATGCTAGATACCATGTTCTAGGGTTCGTTTTTGCTTAGCCACGCCTAGTTCAAACTACTGATTCATGAAAAGAGGTATAAAACAATCTCACATATGATTATCCTATTTTAATAAAATTGATAACAATCTCTGCATTCTCGGATTTACACCACTTAGAACAACATATTTTAGGTAAAAACAACTCCTGAACTGTTTTAACAATTCTGGTAGTTATTATGCACAATCCCACGTCTAGGCAAGCCTTAGGTAATCAATCTCTTTTTAAAACTGGACAACTGTTTGATTGTGTTTACTGCTTAGAGACACAGGTTTTAAAATCAGTAGGCAAACTGATTAGGGCCCGCTTCTGAGTCTATGAAATAAAAGATACATATTGATGTGCATTGATCCACCTAGATATCCTGTCTTAGGATCTTGTCTAATAAACTGCTCTTGTTTGTGTTTGAGACGTGCTGCTTATGTGCATTATCTGTGGAGGTAAATCTGAGCCTCATAACTGCTTTCCTGCCTTTATCTGATCAGTCCTATTTGTTCTTGCATGTCACTTAGAGTTTTATCTTTTTTAAAACCTTAGGGGTCTATCTAGAACTGCCTATATTTAGAGGTCCTAAATTCCTCCAGGACCATTATGAAGGGACGGGTACCATACGCTTAGAGTTCGTTAAATAAACTCGCATAATAACCGCTAAGGGGCAGGGTAATGGGTAGATATGGATATGATGACCGGTGCACTAATGTCTCGTGTAGCCCCCTCATTGAGGAGTGATTACCGAGCATTGAATTGATGTGATCCTATAGGATAAAAACTTAGGACTCCCCTATCCCTTACATATGTATTGTAAATCTTTTAAAAACTTTATTATACATGTGTGCTTAGACTGCGAATCTTTTCCAAACCATTACTTGTTTCCATGTGTATACTTTGACTGCCTATTTGCTATTTGTTTAAATTCACAAAGTTCGTTTGGCCGGGAACCACAGTTGTGGACGTTGAGGGGTGCCTAACACCTTCCCCTTGGAGTAATTTCAAGCCATTACCCAATCTCTGGTTATTCAATTAAGTATTATTGTGACTCTTAATAGGTGCCCTAACGCACCTTAATTCGTTAGGTGGAGACTCTTCAAATCTTTCATATCCCTTATCCCAAAAGGAAATGAGTTGTCCCAATAATGTCAAAACCCTGACTAATCCGAAAGGAGAGGAAACAAGAGGGAGCGACAGTCGTACGATCTGTTTGATCAGTTTAATTGAGAATTGCGTAGAGTGGATGACTCTCGAGAATGGTTCTGATGGCTCAAGGTTATATGTAACAATTGGAAATCTTTGAGATGTGTAATTGGATCGAAAATGATATTTACATTGGAGGGTGTAAAACATTATCATGGATTCTTCATATCAGTATCAGGAAGGTGAAGGTAATGGCTTTAGATTGCAGGAAGTCTCTTTAGGGTAAAGTATTTTGCATATGGTGCTTTTGGGGATATTTGAGGGACTATTCAGCGGCTTATGAGCCTTAGATGGTATGGTTTTATTCTTGGGTCTCGTGTGGTGAGCCTGGGGTAAGATTGTGGTATTATGTCAAGAAGAAGTATCAATTCGAGGGTCAGTCAGAAGGAACTTGGATAAATAGGACAACTTGGTAGTAGATCGGATCGGCATGATAAGGGATATTATTAGTTCCTTGAGTAAGAGGTAATGAGTTTTTACAGGTGTTTCTTGGCAATGCTCTTGGGTTTTGGTGACCTACGTAGCTTGGTTAAGTTGGAAGGATTCAGTCCTGACGGTTGGTGTTGTACAAATGGGATTCGAATAGCTCCTGATGATTCTACCACGGTTAGAGATGTATATTGTTTTTCTTGTAGCGTGAGGTGCAGATGATGTATAGTGATTTTGCTTCTAAATGGGATCAAATGGAAAGTTTTTGGCTAGTTGGGTAGGTAGTTGCTTGTGGCTCGAAAGGGAGCATGAAGTTCTCATATTTATCACAGCATGGCATGGCGTATGCGGTATTTTGTGTATAGTGGAGATTTGCATATTTGAGGTCACGGTTCAGTTTGGGAAGGAAGGTCAGCACTGGCAGTTTCAGATGACTAGGTAGATGATACCACTATTGGGTGGCTTGATGAGGGTATACATTAAGAAAGGGCAATGTGTTTGAGTTAAGGGTGCTTCATTGGTATTGCGACACTCTCTTGTTGGATCGACTATTGTCATTCAAGGTTTCTTGGTGACACAGAAGAATTATAGGGGTATCCCTCGTAGAATGATTGAGTATCAGGGATGTGTTATATATTCGAGCGGTGGAGTGGAGATCAGATATGGTACTTTGTGCGCTTCAAGGACTTTGAGACTGAGAGTTCTCATAAACAGATTATTTTGTGGTTGTGGACTGTGAGGATGCGAGAAGAGCTAGTCGGATGTTAGTAAATGCCATGATTCAGTCATTGTGAACCCTCGGAGATTTATCTCTGTGGTGGGTGACCAAAGTTGATTTAGGTTTATTGGTAAGCCAGTATGGGTGTGTGTTCTGCACCGGGTCGGAATTGTTGACTCCAAATTGCTATTGTTGAGGGATGCACCAATCGATTGTCATTGAGTTTATCCATATTCTGGTGATCTATGAGTTACCCTTCGGTGTTGCGAGGAGTGGTGATTGTTAGTTATATGCATCTATGGTGCGGACTTATTTGGGATTTATAGCGGGAATTGAGTAAGGTAAGTAATTGGGTATTGCGAGGTTGAGACGTATTGGTTATGTCCTTTCTGATTCGTCTGGCATGGTATCCTCCGATTCCCCCGTGGTTACGGCAATGCACTGGGAGTACTTGATGTTGAATTGCGCATGGTTATCGATTTTGATCAAGGTGGCTTGAAGTATTTCATGTGGACCAGCGTTTGGATGGGATCACGCATTGTAGCGAAGTTATGTAGAGGTATGATCCTTAGTGTCAGATTCGTGTGTCTTGACTTTACGATGTGTGTCAGGCTCTTAGCATGGTGTTGGGATGGTAATTGTTAATGGAAGGATAGTCATCTCGTGTGAATCTTTTCTATGATGTGAGTTCGT
Organism: Nicotiana undulata; assembly: GCA_005239495.1. NCBI lineage: Eukaryota > Viridiplantae > Streptophyta > Magnoliopsida > Solanales > Solanaceae > Nicotiana > Nicotiana undulata. The sequence goes on along the minus strand of ML279828.1, from coordinate 3,963 downwards.
GGGACATTGCTATTGAGTGACCGAATTGCACAGATTATGGATTTGGATTGTATTGATGCGTCATGTCATCAGAGTGTTCGTGTTGGATGAGAAAAGGTCATTGGGCCTAGAATGAATACTACCAAAGTTGACTACTGCATGATTGAAAGGATGATATCGGAAGTTGGCTTAGAAATCTGCTATAGTTCTTATCGGAGAAAGGTGGAGCTCCATGACCAGCTGATCTGACGAGTGGTTGCTAGTTTCTAAGAGGTTAGAGCGAGGCATGGCTTGATAAGAGGTTATGTACAGGTATTGGGTTATTTTGAGCAGCTCTTGTGATTAGGCGTTATCGCTATGAATGTTTGAGTCGTGTGGTATATTATGTGATTACATCTTGGGTTACAGATATGGCTTGATACATCGTGTTCAGACTATTTCAGCTTATAGTTGTGGAATTTTAATCTCGTAAATTATTTCAGAAGTGGAAATTTGGTTCTAAGGTGTATGGGTCAGAATGGATTTCGAAATTCCAGTTATGGTGTGCTATTGGACCTTCATGGAATAGGGTGACATGGGATCACCTTGAGTATGTGCATGGTAGGTTACATAGAAATGTTTGGCAGTTTTTGGAACAACTCTGGGCACGTTCGAGGACGAACGTATGTTTAAGTGGGGGAGAATGTAACAACCCGGTTGGTCGTTCCGAGAGTTTAAGCTCGTTTCCCCTATGTCTGCTTCATTTTGTGTGGCTCAGCTCCTGTGTGTTTTGTTGGGTTGGTTGGCAAGGGTTTGGAGTGGTCGTGGTGAGAAATGAGACACTTAGTCTCTTAGGTTGGCCTTATGGTTTGAAAGTCAACCGGAAGTTGACTATTTGGTAAATGATCTCGGGATGCGGATTTTATGGCTCAGATAGTTTCGTTAGGTGATTTGGGACTTAGGAGTGAGTTCGGAATGTGGTTTTGATGTCCGGTGTAGAATTAGGCTTGAATTGGTGAAAGTTAGAATTATGCGTGATTTTCGGTCGGTAGTGGAAAATAGGCTATCGAGGTCGCAATAGAATTCCGGAAGTTGGAGCAGGTTCGTAATGTCAGTTTGGATGTGTGTGCAAGTTTTCAGGTCAATCAGAAGTGTTTTGTATGGTTTCGGCATCTTAGGTGGAATTTAGAAGTTTCAAAGTTCATATGCTTGAATCTGAGGTGAATTTGGTGTTTTTGCGTTGTTTTGGTGTTTCGAAGGCTCGACTAAGTTTGAATGAGGTTATGGGATGTGTTGGTATGTTTGGTTGGGGTCCCGTGGGCCTCGGGTATGTTTCGGGAGGTTAACAGATCAAGTTCGGATGTTGGAAAGTTTCAGTTTTTGCTGGTGTTTCAGATCTAGTTTTCTCCTATGCGATCGCAGTGGTAGGTATGCGATCGCATAGGCTTGTTTCTGAGGAAGCAAGATTTCTTCTATGCGATCACCTATGTAGGTCCGCGATCGCATGGGTGAGGGAAGGGAGAGCAGTGCGATCGCGTGGGCACTTGTGCGAATGCATAGGGTTAGGCGCGTGTGGGAAGGGCTGTTTGGTTACTCTATGCGAACGCGCTGGGAAGGACGCGATCGCATTGAGTGGAAATATTTTGAGCTTCGCAAACATTCCCCTGGTGGCGCGAACGCACTAAGTACATAAGTGCTGGGCAGCGTTTTTAAAAAGGCCATATCTGCGACCTTTAGCCATTTTTCACCATTGTTGGGCAATTTTTGAAGCTTTTGAGAGGGATTAAAGGCGGAATCAAAGGAGAACACTTGGAAGTAAGATTTTTGACTTCATAACTCGTTTCTATGTGATTTTTTGGACTGAATTGGGGTGAAATAAAAGAAAAAATCAGTGTTAAATTGGGGGTTAGGGCTTGGAAAATCGGAGACTTTAATTGGGTAATTGAAAGGGCAATCGTGGCCCGATTTCGATGTTCTTGGTATGTATAGAATCATGGGAGGAGAAGGATTCCTGTTTTGTGATTTTTATCAAATTCCGAGACATGGTCTTGGGGGGCGGTTTTGGCCAATTTTGGGTATTGTGCTTAATTTTGATAATTTTCGAATGGCTTTCATCTCCCTAGCATATTTTGATGTTATTAATCTGATTTTGATAAGTTCGGAGCATTTGGGAGCCGATTCGAGGGGCAAGAGCATTGCGGAGTAGTTTTTGAGCCGGTTTGAGGTAAGTAACGATTGTAACTCTAGACCTAAGGGTATGAAACCCCGGTATTTCGCATTGTTGTGGTAAATTAGGTGACGCACGTGCTAGGTGATGAGCGTGTGGGCGTTCACCGATATGGATTGTGACTTGGTCCGTCCCGTAGCGACTATTAAGCCGCGTACTTGATTTGAAATCATAAGATATCCTTTATTTTTTAGGCTTATATTATATTAGGGGCAGTATGCCATGTTTGGGGCCTTGTGCCGTTATGATTAGACCCTCAGGGGTATTTTGACACTATTATCACACTATTTTTGATAGAAAATTTTTGAACTCAGTCATGTTTATTACTTGTTGCTATTTCACTATTATCACACTGTTTTAGAATACTATGAGATATTTTGGGCTGAGTCCCATAATGTTGAGATGAGTTGCCCCAGTGGCTCGAGAGGATGACTGAGTGAGGCCGAGAGCCGAGTTGTGAGGATAGTTATGGATCGGGCTGCACGCCTGTCACGACCCAAAAATCCCACCTTCGGGCCATGACTGCGTCTAACGTTGAACCCGCTAGACGAGCCAACATTTGAACTAAATAAAACTTATTAACAACAAATACGAACAAGATAACCAAGGTTTCGATGGCCCACCATATAAAATTTAACAAAATAACCCAANTTGAACCCGCTAGACAAGCCAACGTTTGAACTAAATAAAACTTATTAACAACAAATACGAACAAGATAACCAAGGTTTCGATGGCCCACCATATAAAATTTAACAAAATAACCCAAAATACAACATGGCACTTTTTTGAAATAAAACCCATAAAAAATCCCAGAACTGGTGTCACATACTCACGGACTATCTAAGAGATTACTACAAACAAAAGGTCTGAAATAAATACATAAGACTGTCTTTGAAATACAAAGTAAGACAGAGCTGAAAGTGGAAAGTAGAAGGTGACGTCAAGGCCCACGAACGTCTGCGGGTCTACCTCGAGTCTCCTGTGTGACTGAATGAGATGCTCCGATCGTCAGTGATCTCCGGGTCCGGCTGCGTAGTCTGCACAACATAAAGAAGTGCAGGTGTAGCATCAGTACAACCGACCCCATGTACTGAGTAAGTGTCGAGCCTAACCTCGGCGAAGTAGTGACGAGGCTAGGACCAACACAACATATGTACCTGTGCAATTTTATATAATAGCAGGAAAAATGGCAACAGAAATAAGCAAGTAAAGACAATACGGGGAGAACAT